>RPOG01002662.1:47383-70950 GCA_008086565.1 Thalassoma bifasciatum
TCTTCTTCTTCTTCTTCTTCTTCTTCTTCTTCTTCTTCTTCCAGGTGTCATCAGACTCACAGCCCTTGTAGAAAATTGTCAGGTCACCATCTGTGTCCATCTCACTCTTTAGGAAAGTTTCCAAAGTCTTCAGGGGGACTTCCACTCCTTTTTGCTCTGTGTTTGCATTTAGTGCATAGCCTCCATAAGTGGAACATAAGCCTCACCTCATAAGGAGAGTTATGGTCGAAGCGTGGGCAGCAGTAAGCCAACCATAAGTATTTGGGGATTACCAAGTGTTCCCTGTTTGCTTGTTTGATCACTGCAGCAGAAATGGTGACCCCAGTCACCACGAAGGATTTACTGTGGCAAAAGTTGTTAAGGCGACGACGAATGACGTCCATGTATGGGTTCCAGGTAGATTCCATGAAGCTCGTGAATAATGGGACAACGTTAGTCAGAGTATAAGTCGAGGATTTGTCATCTGGTTCCAAGTGGTGCACGTCTGGGTTTAGGGGGCCACGTCTGTACTCTACAGCATCTGTGTAGTCCTCCAGCACTGACTGACTGGCCCCAATCAGAGGGGGGGTGTTGTCTGTAAGAGGTAGGACTCTCATGTTGCTGCTTTCACCACCAGAAACCAACTATATTGGGAAGACAAAAAAGTATGACCAAGCATGGCAAGAACTGGATTAAATGATGTGCTGTGTGTATGGCTGTTTTTTTTTTTAAGGAAAAACTTACCTCTATACATAAGTAACTACATGAAAATAGAATATGTTAGGTAGTGGCTTTTAGCTAAACCAAACTGAATAGCTACTGGTTACAGTGACATATCCTAACAGCCAACAGAGTAAGAGCTAACATCTTGTCAAGCTCTGGCAACAGAATGGAAAAGTATATTTTCCAAAGTGTAAACCTTTCTTTGATGCAAATGTTAAGAAGCATATCTGTACAATTAAAAGGTGCAGATTCCAGGAATATCATCATTTTTGTCCTAAGCCTAAAGGCTGATTTATGTTATCAAATAATGCCTCCAACTAGCAAAACTAACACAAGCCTTTGCCTTGTATCATACTTAAAATGATGCACCTTTGCTGATTGTTCAAACTTTACTTTTTCTTTTCTCAAATATAGTATTCATTGACTTATAATACAAGAGAAACTGTTTTGAGATTTTAGAGAAGCAGTAAAACAGTTTTTCACCATTGTTACTGTTGTTAAACACTGTTTTATGTTGACATCATTTACTGTTCAGCTTCCTCTATTTTAACACAAGCAGCAAATAAAAAGAGTCACATCATAGAGTGGGTCTTTTCTCTACCTGTGGCTCATACATCCATGGTGTGTCCATCCTTTTCCTNGCGCAGTTTGTCTGCGTACTTCTGACAGATCCTCTTCAGAGAAGTTCCCTTTATTTCTGCTGGTGGTGTCTGCATGTAGAAGAAATGGCTGCAGTCTCTGAAGCTGTTTGAAACACTTGCACTCACCACTGTTAGCAGAGAGAAAGACAGGATGTATATGCAAAACAGCTGCATCAACACACAAGTGGAGACAGAGAAATTCACTGAAAACATGGACATTTCCTCATCACGTGGGCCTGTCATACAAACAGCAGGAGTAGAAATCAAGATGAAGAGTGTCAGGTTCAGAATGTTGTTATAGTCCTGTAGTCTAGTGGTAAGGACTGTAGAAACTCAGTATGTAAATCAACAGTAACTCATGGAGGAGCCATTGGTTGGACGGCTGGATGATCTTCCCACTGTGCTTGTGCTCACATCTTAACTTGTTCAGTAATTTCTCTCATTTTACTATTTACTTCACATTTGGAAATAGAATGACTAAAAAGTTTCTAATGAAAAAATAATTCTGGAAAAGCATTTGTTGTGTATCGGGTAAGTATTGTAACTTTGATTAAATACATTTAAGGAGTGAAAACATTTTGTTTGTTTTTTTAAGTTTGAAGCGATCTGACTGAACTTTGATCGTGTATCCAATAAGGCTTCAAATTGCAGACACTGAAAGTCAGTGTCACTGTCCCAGAGCTTTTCTCTTCAGTTGTCCAGGGGAAGCACCAGGACCCAGGAACATGTCATTCAGCAGGAAAAATAGCCAGGAGTTGAACCTAGAATCTTCTGATCCGTATTCAGATGTGTTATCCATTGCGCCACTAGCCCCTGCTGCCTTGGTTGAGACCTACCTTCCACACCCACATCATACAAAGCCAGTGGGCTCTGAGTGGGAGAGGCTGCATTTGGAAAGGCTGCTGACAAAAGCCAAGCCAAGTCATACCAGGGCTGACCAAAAGGGCCATTGGCCCATGCCCACCACTTTGAATTAATTCTGAAAAAGCAGACGGCTGCACGCAAACCAGTATTTCACCAAGTAAGTCCAGCTGAGCACCTTTGCTGTGAACCTGATTCAAACTGGGGTTGCTGCGGCCACAACCCAGAGGAAAGAACACTATTGGTAACAGTGGAATACAGCGCAGTCACTTCCCAAAAAAAAGACAGTATGCAGGCAATGGTGAGGGAAGTGTTAGCCAAGTGGACAAACACAACATCATCATCATCACACATCACACTGCCCACTAGATGTGAGTATGTCAATGTAGACATCAATGTTTTCTCTCTGCTTTGGGGTCAGTTAGTTTCACATCATTTTAAGTTTCATTTTCACAGTGTAGTAGACCCATAAAACTGTGGTCGTAACTTTTTTTTTGCGTAGCATCAGATTTCCCATAAGAAATGCTGGTTCCATCAATTGACATTTATCAGTTTAACAAACTGACCACATCACCTGTAACCTCATTGGAACATGTCGACGAGCCTGAAGTGGGCTCGTCAGGGACTTGAACCCGGGACCTCTTGCACCCAAAGCAAAAATTATACCTTTAGACCAACGATCCAGAATTTCAGCATGTTTTCAGTGAGGAGATAAAAAGTGAGAATTGACCCCAAACCATTAAGACAAAGGCACAATGTGGCTGGTTAAGTGCACATGTGTTATATGAAGGTGATAGGTGCTCAGCTGGAAAGCCATGAATGGTCACCAAGAGGTGCTGTGCCCTTTTGTGCCATTGTTAATGGGAGGCAAGTTTAAGGCTCCCTGGGATACCATTCATGTGCAGTCTGTGTGCTAGTAGGCCCTGAAACAGAGTGCCCAGAATGGGTGAGTCCACCTGCAACACTGCCACTGGGCGGGCTCATCCATTTGAACTCAGGACCTCTCGCACCCTAAGCGAGAATCATACCCCTAGACCAACGAGCTACAAAGGTGGTCAATCCAATGAAAGATTAGAAGGCGCTCGCAATGAAAAAAAGGAGGCTTCAGTTTCCACAAGAGCTTTAGGAATCAAAGAAAAATGAACGCACAAGTCTAACACAGGCAAGTCCAGAGGGGCATTGGTGTGCAGGTGAGGGTCCACACAAGGACACCTTGGGGGGCCAACCCAGGTGCTGACCACAAATCTTGTGCTCTCATTGGCAGCCGTGCTCCACTTTTGAAACACCCTAAAGGGTAAGGTTGCTTTCTTTGGAAGGGGTTCACATTGGCAAAGATGGAAGGGAGTGGCACATTTTAACTCCATAAAAGAGGGAAAAAATTAAGTGACCTCTTAACTCCCTTTCTTCTGCATGCAGTACAGCCTGGTCACGGAGGCTGTAATGGTTGCGGGCTCGTCCGGGATTTTAACCCGGGACCTCTCGCACCCAAAGCGTATCATACCCCTAGACCAACGAGCCAAAAAATAGCATGTGGACCCCAAGAAACAGGTACAAGTTCCAACTTCAATTTTTTCACTTTTCTCAGCCTTCTGGCAAAGCTCTGGAGCTCGCCTGACTACTTTGCCTGCATCCATGTCCAAGGTGGTGACAGATAGTCAAGTTCTGAACACAAATGAAAACCAGAGCATTGTGTGTCTCATTAGTCATGAGACAACTACCCAGTATACAAGCTGCCACGACATGCCTGTACGATTTCTCTCTTGAGCTCAACACAAGCACCCCCTAACAAGGGAGAGGCATTCTGCTATTTTGGGGCACTTTGGACACCTACGACAAGCTCCACATGCAAAATGATGTGGAGTTGAGCAGGGACAGACTGTCAGAGTGGTTGTTGTGGCCGAGTGGTTAAGGCGATAGACTATAAATCCATTGAAGTCTCCATGTGCAGGTCTGGTGCTTTTTCTTGTAACCCTTAGCCTTCAACAACGGACACTCAGAGCTTGTGAGATCCAGCCACCCCCGATGGCAACTGAGTCTTTCACAGCTTCACAGCTCACTGTTGAGCTGTGTGTACCTTTTTCCTGTGTGCATGCTGTTAGCACTGACACATGTGGTGACCCAGTTGAAACACCAGCAAGAGGCAAAATGCAACTCCGGGTACTTGGGGTCAGTTCTTGCAGCAGAAGACAGCGGCCGTCAGAGGGCTTGGACTTATGTTCCAGAGTGCTTTACCCAGAGCTTTGCCTCCTGTGGACCTGGACAGGGTGTGCAGAGCGATGGTGGTATAGTGGTGAGCATAGCTGCCTTCCAAGCAGTTGACCCAGGTTCGATTCCCGGCCATCACATGTGTGACATTGGGCCCTGGCGCATGGTGTCCATCCCTGCGATGAAGGTTGTCCAGGGATGAGTGCATTTTGAAAGCTGTTTTCTTAGTGACTGGGGTACATGGCCCTGCTTCTTGCCCCATGGAGGACTTTGTATGGAAAGCCTCAAATGGAGTGCTTGGGGTAAACTACAACAGGAAAAGCTGGCAGGTGAGAGAGGGCGAAGATGGGGCTCTTGGTGTGGCCCTCTGCCTTTCTCTCTGCAGAAGAAGCTATTTAACCAAACTTTGAGTGTCTATCCAATTAGGCACTATGTAAATTTCTTTTTGTACTAGGAATTGAATGACTTGACTTTTGAACATTCCCACTACTCTGTTTTCAATAGGACAGTTTTAAGCCCTGTGGCAGCTTTTTGGTAAAATTCAGCATGGCAGCCCTATAGGTGTAAGGGCAAATGAATTTTTTTTGTTCTTTCTTCTGGTAACTCATACCACATAGTTTCAACAAGTGCATGGTTTTAATAATTGCAACAAAAGCACAATATGGCTGGTTAAGTGCACATGTCTTATATGAAGGCGACAGCTGCTCAGCTGGAAAGCCATGAATGTTCACCAAGAGCTGTTGTGCCCAAACTTTTTGTGCCATCGTTGGTCCCTAAGCCTCCCAACCAGAATAGTTTCACAGCGTCTGTTACTACGGTAACTGACTGAGAGCTGGAGTTACCTCTGTCTGTGAAAAAGGCTTGAGTTACCCCTCTTTCTCTGTTTGAGTTGTCTTGCTTTGTGAAATGGAAAACTCAGAGTTTCTCTCATTTCAGTGTTAATAGACCAAGAGTTTTCACTAAACCTGCTTTGTACTGGTCTGTACTGTGACACTAACATGAACACTGACTTGAAGGTAGATTGCAGTAAGTGTTTTTGTTGGGGTAGTTTTGCTGACCACAGTGCATTTTGAGGACTTTGTTGTGAGAACATATGTTGTCCATGGTGAATGTGTTTTCTCAAAAACAGTCAATTTGAACTGCCCACTCATATCTATTGTGTTTATTTTGCTGTGAATCAAAGTGGAGGAAGAAGACCCTCATGTGACGAGGGGGTACGATGGTCACAGAGTGCCTCTCTAGAGATGCAAATGGATACTTGGTTATGGGCCATTTCCTTAAGTACTGCTTGACCAATTGTTTTGGGCAACCATCAAGAGCATTGAAACTGTAAGACCAGGAAGGAGGAGTTTAAAGCATGGTGGCAGCATAAAAACCAAGAGGGAAAGTATGAGCAGACACAGATGATATCAAAGGCTCCAGGAACTCAAGTCAGAAGATGTCCAGCAAAACAACTCAAGACACTTCAACAGGACAGAAGTAAGAAGAAGTGCAGGCCAGTTGACTGACCCAACTTGAGCACAGACTTGACCTCTTTGCATGTGGTAAGTGCTTCTTGTTGGGACAGTTCAAACAGAGACACTGGTGTTTGCTGTGTTCACAAGTGCTTCTCTTTGGGGTTGCTTGCAGTGGGTTTAGCATGTTATGTGAACCAGGCTCCCACACAGAAATACCTTCACACTTTGTTTCCTTCTGTCATGTCCATTTTGTCTGCAGCATTACCCAAACACAGCACTGGCCTGTCAGTTTGAAATGAGCAAGTGCTTCTTGTTGGGGCTGTTATATTGGACAAGAGCAACACCAGGATTTGGAAGCAGTGAAGTGAAAAGGTTTTTCTCAGACGACTCCGAAAAAGAACCACTGCTGATTCTTCCATCAAAAGTGCTTCTCTTTGGGGTTGTCCTGTAGTTGGTTTGCAAGTTATGTGATATAGGCTGCCAAACAAAAAACAGCTCACTTTGTCTTGTCATGTCTGACCATTTTGTCAGCAGCATTTCCCAAACACAAGCACTCACTTTATATCTGACTACAGTAAGTGCTACTTGTTGGGGTACTGTTGCTGAGCAGGAGAAAAGACATGATCATCTGGTTGTCAACAGAAAACAATCCTTGTTATTTCTTTAAGTCTCATGACCCAAACTGGAGCAGCTGTGCAGAACTTCATTGTATGCAATTAGGAACAGAGAAGCACAGCTCACAACCAGACCACCTCAAACAGAGACACTGATGATTGCTGTGTTCACAAGTGCTTCTCTTTGGGGTTGTTTTGGTGTGGAATTTTCATGTTATGTGGTAGAGGCTTCCAAACAGAAAATATCAGTTCAGTTCATTTACTTCTCAATGTTCAATTTGTCAGCAGCATTACCAAAACACATGCACTCACTTGATACTTGACTACAGTAAGTGCTACTTGTTGGGGTACTGTTGCTGGGCATGTGTGATAGACATGATCATCTGTTTATTGATGAAATAATCTCACATAATTATCTCCAGTCCGTATCATGACCCAAAATGGAGCACTGGCCTGTCAGTTGAAATGAGAAAGTGCTTCCTGGTGGGGCTGTGATAACAAACATGTGCAACACACAGAAGACACTGAAAGCATGAAAAATGATGTCATGTGACTAGGTGTTACATCAGACAAAGATTGCCCCACCAAAGATGCAAATGGAGACTTGGTCATGGGCCTTTTTCTTAATGTGAGCGCCCTCCCAAGGATCTGCAGCCATCTTTCACACCTGCAATCAGGTGAGCCTAGGGATTCTCAAAAGAGGGACAGGAGGGGGAACGACTGCCCATCAGGGCTAACGACTCACACAAACACTTAAGGAGTGAAATGGTTTCTGGTTGCATGACCACTTGTTTCACCATAGGCTGTATAAATATCTAGTTCTCCACACCAGACTTTCAGAACTGAAGAATCCTGGATGAGAGATGCTACATCTTGTACCCATATGAGGTTGGTCCAGTTGATATGATTTTGGCTTGTTTGTCTTTTATCTTGACCTGGATGACTGAGAATATCCACATATTAATTTTCTGAAGCATCGCTTGATCATTTTTCCTGGGCAACTGTGAAGAGCATTGAAACTGCAAGATCAGAAAGGATGACTTTATAGCATGGTGGCAGCATTAAAACTAAGAGGGAGAAGTCATTGAACTTGACCACGTCAACAGTTCCAAGAACTCAAGTCAGAGGATGTCCAGCAAAACAACTCAAGAGACTTCAGCAGGACAGAAGTAAGAAGAAGTGCAGGCCAGTTGACTGACCCAACTTGAGCACAGACTTGACCTCTTTGCATGTGGTAAGTGCTTCTTGTTGGGACACTTCCACATGGCAGTTGTCATGTGGTCAGACATGAATCAACATGAGTCAAAGGGCGCAATGACACATTCAGACCACCTCAAACAGAGACACTGGTGTTTGCTGTGTTCACAAGTGCTTCTCTTTGGGGTTGTCTAGTTGTGGGTTTAGCATGTTATGTGGCTCAGGCTGCCAGACAGAAAATACAACCTGGTTCGTTCATGTCAGTTATAGTTCATCCATTTTGTCAGCAGCATTTCCCAAACACATGCACTCACTTGATATCTGACTGCAGTAAGTGCTACTTGTTGGGGTACTGTTGCTGAGCAGAAGTGAAAGACATGATCATCTCTTTGTTGAATGGCAACAATTTTTGTTATAATCTCAAGTCTGTATCATGACCTTAACTTGAGCACTGGCCTGTCAGTTGAAATGGGCAAGTGCTTTTCATTGGGGCTTTTATTTAGGACATGAGCAGCACCAAGATTTGGAAGCAGTATAGTTCAGTGAAAAGGTTTTTCTCAGACGACTCCAAAAATAACCACTGCTGATTTCTCCATCAAAAGTGCTTCTCTTTGGGGTTGTCTTGGAAGGAGATATACTGGTAGGTGGACAGATTAAGTCAGCTGAAAGCAAGGTGCAACCAAACTGTGACCTCATGTGGAAACTGTACAGAACTCCACAATTTCTCAGGACAGACAGAGAAGCCCTTTTCCAACCAAATAATCAGGGAAACACCAAACACTGGAACCTGGTCTGTACTGTGACCCTAACATGAACACTGACTTGATAGTTGACCGTAGTAAGTGCTTTTTGTTGGTTTGATTTTTCTGACCACAGTGGGTTTGTTGAGACATTCGTGAGAGAACTAACCGTGTCCCTCATGAGTGTGGTTTCAGAAAAGCAGCCAACTTTTACTGCCGAACATGAGATGGGGTCAAAAGATGCAGTGGCACAACCAGACCACCTCAAACAGAGACACTGGTGTTTGCTGTGTTCACAGATGCTTCTATCTGGGGTTGTTTGCTGTGGGTTTAGCCTGTAATGTGAACCAGGCTCTCATACAAAAATACCTGTGCACTTTGTTTCCTTCTGTCATGTCCATTTTGTCAGCAGCATTTCCCAAACACAAGCACTCACTTTATATCTGACTACAGTAAGTGCTACTTGTTTTGACTCAATTTAGAATAACATTAACCTAATGTGGGCATGTTTTTGGTCTGTGGGAGCTGGAGTACCAGCTTGAACCAGCAACCTTCTTGCTGTGAGGCTGGAGCACAACCCGCTCCGTCACCGTGCAGCCCAGCTACGAGACAACAACCCAGAATACAAGCTGCCATGCCTGACTCTCTTCTCTTTCAGTACGATTTCTCTCTTGAGCTCAACAACAGCACCCCCTAACAAGGGAGAGGCATTCTGCTATTTTGGGGCACTTTGGACACCTACTACAAGCTCCACATGCAAAATGATGTGGAGTTGAGCAGGGACAGACTGTCAGAGTGGTTGTTGTGGCCGAGTGGTTAAGGCGATGGACTAGAAATCCATTGGGGTCTCCCCGCGCAGGTTCGAATCCTGCCAACAACGTCTGGTGGTTCATTTTAAATCTTCGCCTTCAACAACAGACACTCTGAGCTTGTGAGATCCAGCCGCCCCCAATGGCAACTGAGTCTTTCACAGCTTAACAGCTCACTGTTGAGCTGTATGTACCTTTTTCCTGCTGTGCATGCTGTTAGCACTGACACATGAGGCCAGTTGAAACACCAGCAAGAGGCACAATGCAACACCGGGTTACTTGGGTCAGTTCTTGCAGCAGAAGACAGAGGGGGTGGATTTGTGATCCAGAGTGCTTTACACAGACCTGAAACAGGGCGTACAGAGCGATGGTGGTATAGTGGTGAGTATAGCTGCCTTCCAAGCAGTTCACTCAGGTTTGGATCCCAGCCATCGCAGTTGAGTGACATCAGGCCCTGGCACAGGGCGGGTGTCCATCTGTGCAATCAAGTTTAACTAGGGATGAGTGTATTTTGAAAGCTGTTTTCTTAGTGACTGGGGTACATGGCCCTGCTTCTTGGCCCATGGAGGACTTTGTATGGAAAGCCTCAAATGGAGTGCTTTGGGTAACCATGAACCTGGAAAAGCTGGCAGGTGAGAGAGGGCGAAGACCTCTGCCTTTCTCTCTGCATCTTCAGGGCTATTTATTTAGTTTGAGGCTATCTGACTGAACTTTGAGCTTCTATTCAATAAAGCACTATGTAAATTGCTGATCATTCCCACTGCTCTGTTTCCAATAAGACAGTTTTTAGCTCTTATTCAATTCTTAAAATTATCGCCTTCATCAAACTTGTCGTCTGAGAGAAACCTTTTCACGCGACTGCTTCCAAATCCAGGTGTTCCTCTTGTCCAATATAACAGCCCCGACAAGAAGCACTTGCTTATCTAAACTGACAGGCCACAGGTTCTGTTTAGTCTCATTTTTGTGGTAAAATAATTACACTTCTTGATGGCAGTCATTTGGTAAAATTCAGCAGGGCAGCTCTATATGCGTCAGGGTAAATGGAAAATGTTTGTTCTTTCTTCCAGTTGCTCATATCATATAATTTCTACAAGTGCATGGTTTTGATCATCTCAGCAAAAGCTAGACATAATCACAAAGTGAACCTGACTAAGCCAGACAGAGGGGCTCAGAGGCCTCAAATTGCAGACACTGAAAGTCAGTGTCACTGTCCCAGAGCTTTTCTCTTCAGTTGTCCAGGGGAAGCACCAGGACCCAGGAACATGTCATTCAGCAGGAAAAATCAGGCACGAGCTAGCCAGGAGTTGAACCTAGAATCTTCTGATCCGTAGTCAGATGCGTTATCCATTGAGCCACTAGCCCCTACTGCTTGGAATGTGTCCCACTTTAGATGCCCACTACATACAAAGCCAGTGGGCTCTGAGTGGGACAGCTGCGTGGAATGAGGCCACTGACAAAAGTCATACCAGGGCTGACCAAAGGGGTCGTTGGCCCATGCCCACCACTTTGATTAAATACTGATAAAGCAGTCGCCTGCATATACAGTCCAGCTGAGCACCTTTGCCGTGACCCGGATTCGAACCGGGGTTGCTGCAGCCACAACACAGAGTACTAACCACTATACGATCACTGCTGCTCTGCTGGGCTGAAATCATTCTTTTTGTCTCAGAGCAGTTGGAGTCCAGTGTCTCAGGTGGTTTCTCTTTGGGGCTGGGGAGAAAAGTTGCTCAAGTTGTACCTTGGGCTTACTCTTTACTGTGTTTCTGCTCTCACAATAGATCAGGGAAATTCATTAAAAGCTGAGATATTGACAACAACTGTCTTAATAACCTTGTGCCTTGTGGACTCCCCAGTTCCCCTCTAACATGAAGAATTTCCATTGAACTGCATTTTAGTTTGAATAAGTAGATGTTATGCTTTTACAAATGCCTATTGTTCAAGCAAACACACTTTTTATAAATCAACTACAAGCTGATATTGTACATGCACTCAGAAAAATATCCACCCTGTCATTGACAATTTCAGCTCAGAGTAAATACAATGTGATTACATAGGATTCCCGACAGGGTGAACATTGTTTACTGTTTTTAGGATTAAATAGACACATGATCAGCTCTCATTGAGCAAGCTGACTGTGTGCTGATAAAGAAATATATTTAGATTTTTCTGAAAGATGAACATATTTATTGATTTTTCGCCATGACAGAGTGGACATGTTAAGCTTGACAACATCCATCAACATGTAATGCGACACAAGCTATGAAATATAAATATAAAAACTAAGACTGAAATAAATACTGTTTCAGCCTCAATTGGATAAAAAACAAGTTGTTGGTAGTGATTTCACTGAAAGCATCAAAGGGGTGTTACTCCATCATGACACAATTTCAGGTGCACATGCAATCTATTCAATACGAGTATGAAATAGAATAAACCTGATCAACATGACTTGTTTTCAACAAATATCTTGTTTGAGACAATAAAACCATATGAAATACTTTTGATAAAGTTTCATTGTGCAGTGTGTGGGACAAATCAAAATCAGATACATCCAATGAAAGACAACCCCCATAACCTCTCTGGGTACACACACCCTGCCTGCAACACAAGTTTCCTTGTAGTGGCTCAGCATGTCCCCTCCTGTGGTGCACCAGTGACATCCTCGTTTACATGACAACATGAACCTACACTGGTGATTTAGGATATTAGCTGAAAGCCTTCCAGCCAATCGGCTACCCCATGGCCATTAAATGCCGAAAAGCCAAATGACACTGTCAGCAGGGAGAAAGACAAGATGTATATGCAAAACAGCTGCATCAACACACAAGTGGAGACAGAGAAATTCACTGAAAACATGGACATTTCCTCATCACGTGGGCCTGTCATACAAACAGCAGGAGTAGAAATCAAGATGACGAGTGTCAGGTTCAGAATGCTGTTATAGTCCTGTAGTCTAGTGGTAAGGACTGTAGAAACTCAGTATGTAAATCAACAGTAACTCATGGAGGAGCCATTGGTTGGACGGCTGGATGATCTTCCCACTGGGCCTTTATCCACATATTAACCTGTTCAGCAATTTCTCTCGCTTAACTGTTATCTTCAATTCAATCTATCTATTTTCTGATGAAAGAAAGTAATTCTCCCTTATCTGAGAAGTGATCTGGTACTTTGTGACCAAGTTTGACCAGGGAGGCTTGTATCACATAACATGCAATGATATTTTTCATGTTTGGCCAACTGCCATTCGCACCAAGGAAAAGCACTTCCAGCATTCAAATAGGTTGACACTGTGCCCAAGTTGGGTCAGTCCACTGGCCTGCACTTCTTCTTAATTGTGAACTATTGAAGTCTTTCGAAGTCTTTTTGCTGGACAGCTAAAATTTGCAAAGTCATAAAAACCCACTGTGGTCAGCAAAACTAACCCATCAAATAGCATTTACTGCAACCCACTTACAAGTCAGTGTTCATGTTTGGGTCACAGTGCAAACCAGGTTCAAGTGTTTGGTTTTTCTCTATTTATTTGGTTGGACACTGGCAGAGCTGTTCTTCCTTGTCTGCCTTTACAAATTATGGAGTTCTGCACAGTTTCCTCCACAGGTCATGGTTTGGTTTCACTATGCTTCCAGCTGACTGAATCTATCCAGCTGCCAGTCATTTTCCTGCCAAGACAAACCCAAAGAGAAGCACTTTTGTCCAAACATTCAGCAGTGGGTTTTTTTGGAGTCATCTGAGAGAAACCTTTTCACTCTCCAGCCTCCAAATCCTGGTGTTGCTTGTGTCCAATATAATAGCCCCAACAAGAAGCACTTGCTCATTTCAACTGACAGGCCAGTGCTCAAGTTCAAGTCATGATACAGATGTAAGGTTTATACCAGGTTTGATGTCCGTTGACAAACAGATGATCATGTCTTTCACTCATGTTCAGCAACAGTTCCCCAACAAGTAGCACTTACTGCAATAAAATATCAAGTCAGTGCATGTGTTTGGGAAATGCTGCTGACAAAATGGGGCTTGGATGAGTCATGACACAAGGAAAGAAAGTGAGGTGGTTTTTGTATCACATGCAAAACACACAGCAAGACAACCCCAAAGAGAAGCACTTGAGAACACAGCAAACACCAGTGTCTCTGTTTGAGGTGGTCTGGTTGTGAGCTGTGCTTCTCTGTTCCTAGTTGCAAACAATAAAGTTCTGCACAGCTGCTCCAGTTTGGGTCATGATACAGACTTTAGAAAATAACAAGGATTGTTTTCTGTTGACAATCAGATGATCATGTCTTTTCTCCTGCTCAGCAACAGTACCCCAACAAGTAGCACTTACTGTGGTCAGATATCAAACACACACAGCAATCACCAGTGTCTCTGTTTGAGGTGGTCTGGTTGTGTCATTGCGCCCTTTGACTCATGTTGATTCATGTTTGACCACATGACAACTGCCATGTGGAACTGTCCCAACAAGAAGCACTTACCACATGCAAAGAAGTCAAGTCTGTGCTCAACTTGGGTCAGTCAACTGGCCTGCACTTTTTCTTACGTCTGTCCTGTTGAAGTCTCTTGAGTTGTTTTGCTGGACATCCTCTGACTTGAGTTCCTGGAGCCATTGATGTCATCTGTGTTTGCTCATCCTTTCCCTCTTGGTTTTTATGCTGCCACCATGCTTTAAACTCCTCCTTCCTGGTCTTACAGTTTCAATGCTCTTGATGGTTGCCCAAAACAATTGGTCAAGCAGTACTTAAGGAAATGGCCCATAACCAAGTATCCATTTGCATCTCTAGAGAGGCAATCTTTGACCATCGTACCCCCTCGTCACATGAGGGCCTTCTTCCTCCACTTTGATTCACAGCAAAATGAACACATGAGATAAAAGTGGGCAGCTGTTTTTGAGAAAACACATTCACCATGGACAACATATGTTCTCACAACAAAGTCCTCAAAACCCACTGTGGTCAGCAAAACTACCCCAACAAAAGCACTTACTGCAATCTACCTTCAAGTCAGTGTTCATGTTAGGGTCACAGTACAGACCAGTACAAAGCAGGTTTAGTGAAAACTCTGGGTCTATTAACAATGATATGAGAGAAACTCTGAGTTTTCCATTTCACAAAGCAAGATAACTCGAACAGAGAAAGAGGGGTAACTCAGGGTCACAGTACAGACGAAGGGTCGACTTATTGGTGTTTCTCTGTTTATTTGGTTGGACACTGGCAGATCTGTGCTTCTCTGTCTGTCCTTAAAAATTGTGGAGTTCTGCACAGTTTCCTCAACAGGTCACAGTTTAGTGCACAATGCATCCAGCAGAATTTATCCACCTTTCAGTATTTCTCCTGCCAAGACAACCCCACAGTGAAGCACTTTTGTTGAAAGACTCAGCAGTGGTTCTTTTAGGAGTTATCTGGGAGAAACATTTTCACTGTACTGCTTCCAAATCCTGGTGTTGCTCTTGTCCAAATAACAGCCCAAACAAGAAGCACTTGCCCATTTCAACTGACAGGCCAGTGCTCCAGTTTGGGTCATGATACAAACCGACGATATTGGAAGAACCGTTGTTTGTTGACAAACAGATGATCTGTCTTCCACTCCTGCTCAGCAACAGTACCCCAACAAGTAGCACATACTGCAGTCAGATATAAAGTGAGTGCATATGTGTGGGAAATGCTGCTGACAAATTGGATGAACTGTTACAGATGGAATCAAATGGAGCTGGTATTTTCTTAATGGCAGCCTGTACCACATAACATGCTAAACCCACAGCAAGACAACCCCAAAGAGAAGCACTTATGAACACAGCAAACACCAGTGTCTCTGTTTGATGTGGTCTGGTTGTGTCATGGCACCTTTTTGACTCCATTTCATGCTGCCCCAACAAGAAGCACTTACTACATGCAAAAAGGTCATGTCAGTGCTCAAGTTGGGTCAGTCAACTGGCCTGCACTTCTTCTTACTTTCATCCTATTGAAGAACCTTGATCAGTTCCGTTGGCCAGCCCCTGACTTGAATTCTTGGAACCATCAATGTGGTCTAAGTTCCATGTCTTGTACCCTTTGGTTTTTATGCTGCCACTGTGCCTTAACCTTATCCTTCCCATTCCTACAGTTTCAATGCTCTTGATGGATTACCCAGAACAGTTGCTCAAGCAGTACTTAAGAAAATGAACCTGTGGATACTCAAGTCATCAAGGTCATGCTAAATCACAAACAAGCCAAACATTTGTCAACTGGACCAAACTTGCTTTGGTACAAGACGTATTATCTTTCACCGATGAAGCTTCTTTAGTTCTCAAAGTCTGGGGTGGAGAACTAGATATTTAAACACCAGGAAATCTGGTGGCAAAACAAGTGGTCATGTGACCCCAAACCATAGACTCTGTAAGTATTAGTGTCAGCCCTGATGGGCAGCTGGTCGCCGTTACACTTCTACTCAGCAACAGTACCCCAACAAGTAGCACTTACTACAGTCAGGTTTCAAGTTAGTGCATGTGTTTGGTAAATGCTGCTGGCAAAATGGACATGACAGAAGGAAACAAAGTGCGCAGGTATTTTTGTACGGGAGCCTGGTTCACATTACAGGCTAAACCCACAACAAGACAACCCCAAAGAGAAGCACTTGTGAACACAGCAAACACCAGTGTCTCTGTTTGAGGTGGTCTGGTTGTGCCACTTTTGACCCCATCTCATGTTCGGCAGTAAAAGTTGGCTGTTTTTCAGAAACCACACTCATGAGGGAGAAGGTATGTTAACGTCTAAACAAACCCACTGTGGTCAGAAAAACCACACCAATCACTTACTGCAGTCTACTATCAAGTCATTGTTCATCTTAGGGCCACAGTTCAGACCAGGTTCCAGTGTTTGGTGTTTCCCTGATTATTTGGTCGGAAGAGGGCAGCGCTGTGCTTTTCTGTCTGTCCTTAGAAATTGTGGAGTTCTGTACAGTTTCCTCAACAGGTCAAAGTTTGGTTGCACCTTGCTTTCAGCTGACTTAATCTGTCCACCCTCCAGTATATCTCCTTCCAAGACAACCCCAAAGAGAAGCACTTTGGATGGAAAAATCAGAAGTGGTTCGTTTTGGAGTCGTCCGAGAGAAACCTTTTCACTGAACTAAACTGCTGCCAAATCCTGGCGCTGCTCTTGTCCTAAATAACTGCCCCAACAAAAAGCACTTGCCCATTTCAACTGACAGGCCAGTGCTCCAGTTTGGGTCATTATACAGACTTGAGATTATAACAAAAATTGTTGCCATTCAACAAAGAGATGATCATGTCTTTCACTTCTGCTCAGCAACAGTTCCCCAACAAGTAGCACTTACTGTAGTCAGATATCAAGTGAGTGCATGTGTTTAGGAAATGCTGCTGACATGAACTTTAATTGAGGTGAACAAAGCTAGGTTGTATTTGCTTAATGGCAGCCTGTACCACATAACATGCTAAACCCACAGCAAGACAACCCCAAAGAGAAGCACTTGTGAACACAGCAAACACCAGCTTCTCAGTTTGAGGTGACCTGGTTGTTGCATGGCACCTTTTTACTCCATTTCATGTTTGACCACTATCAAACTGCAATGTGGAACTGTCCCAACAAGAAGCACTTACCACATGCAAAGAGGTAAAGTCTGTGCTCAAGTCGGGTCAGTCAACTGG
The DNA here is from genome assembly GCA_008086565.1 of Thalassoma bifasciatum. Taxonomy (NCBI): domain Eukaryota; kingdom Metazoa; phylum Chordata; class Actinopteri; order Labriformes; family Labridae; genus Thalassoma; species Thalassoma bifasciatum. The sequence goes on from RPOG01002662.1 coordinate 64,240, forward strand.
CCTGCACTTCATCTTACTCGTGTCCTATTGAAATCTCTTGAGTTGTTTTGCTGGACATCTTCTGACTTGAATTCCTGGAACTGTTGATGTGGTTAAGTTCAATGACTTCTCCCTCTTAGTTTTAATGCTGCCACCATGCTATAAAGTCATCCTTTCTGATCTTGCAGTTTCAATGCTCTTGACCGAGAACAAATGATCAAGTAGTGTTTCATTAAATTAATCTGTGGATATTCTCAGTCATCCAGGTCAAGATAAATCTCAAACAAGCCAAAATCATATTAACTGGACCAACCTCATGTGAGTACAAGCTGTAGCATCTCTCATCCAGTGAACTTCTTCAGTTGTTAGGTGTGGAGAACTAGATTTTTATACAGCTGGTGGTAAAACAAGGGGGACCAAAAACCACTTCACTCCTTCGGTGTTTGTGTGAATCTTAGCCCTGATGGGCAGTCGTTCCCCCTCCTGTCCCTCTTATGAGAGTTGTAGGGTCACCTGATTGCATGTTGAAAGATGGCTGCACCTCCTTGGGAGGGCTCTCACATTAAGAAAATGGCCCATAACCAAGTCTTCATTTGCATCTTTGGTGGGGCAATCTTTGTCTGATGTAACACCTAGTCACGTGACATCATTTTTCATGCCTTCAGTGTCTTCTGTGAGTGTTGCACGTGTTCATTATCACAGCCCCAACAGGAAGCACTTGCTCATTTCAACTGACAGGCCAGTGCTCCAGTTTGGGTCATGATACGGACTGGAGATAATTATGCGAGATTATTTCATCAATAAACAGATGATCATGTCTATCACACATGCTCAGCAACAGCACCCCAACAAATAGCACTTACTGTAGTCAGATATAAAGTGAGTGCATGTGTTTGGGTAATGCTGCTGACAAAATGGACATTGAGAAGTAATCAAACTGAACTGATATCTTCTGTTTGGAAGCCTCTACCACATAACATGAAAATCCCACAGCAAAACAACCCCAAAGAGAAGCACTTGTGAACACAGCAAACACCAGTGTCTCTGTTTGAGGTGGTCTGGTTGTGAGCTGTGCTTCTCTGTTCCTAATTGCAAACAATGAAGTTGTGCACAGCTGCTCCAGTTTGGGTCATGTTACAGACTTAAGAAAATAACAAGTAATGTTTTCTGTTGACAACCAGATGATCATGTCTTTTCTCCTGCTCAGCAACAGTACCCCAACAAGTAGCACTTACTGTAGTCAGATAAAAAGTGAGTGCTTGTGTTTGGGAAATGCTGCTGACAAAATGGTTTGTCATGACAAGACAAAGTGAGCTGTTTTTTTGTTGGCAGCATATATCACATTACATGCAAAACCCACAACAGGTAACCCCAAAGAGAAGCACTTTTGATGGAAGAATCAGCAGTGGTTCTATTTGGAGTCGTCTGAGAGAAACCTTTTCACTTCACTGCCTCCAAATCCTGGTGTTGCTCTTGTCCAATATAACAGCCCCAACAAGAAGCACTTGCTCATTTCAAACTGACAGGCCAGTGCTCCAGTTTGGGTCATGATACAGACTTGAGATAAATATAAGGATTGTAGTCATATGACAATCAGATGATTATGTCTTACACTTCTGCTCAGCAACAGTACCCCAACAAGTAGCACTTACTGTAGTCAAGTATCAAGTGAGTGCATGTGTTTTGGTAATGCTACTGACAAAATGGACATTCAGGAGTAAATGAACTGAACTGATATCTTCTGTTTGGATGCCTCTACCACATTACATGAAAATCCAACACCAAAACAACCCCAAAGAGAAGCACTTGTGAACACAGCAAACACCAGTGTCTCTGTTTGAGGTGGTCTGGTTGTGCCACTTTTGACCCCATCTCATGTTCGGCAGTAAAAGTTGGCTGTTTTTCAGAAACCACACTCATGAGGGAGAAGGTATGTTAACGTCTAAACAAACCCACTGTGGTCAGAAAAACCACACCAATCACTTACTGCAATCTACTATCAAGTCATTGTTCATCTTAGGGCCACAGTTCAGACCAGGTTCCAGTGTTTGGTGTTTCCCTGATTATTTGGTCGGAAGAGGGCAGCGCTGTGCTTTTCTGTCTGTCCTTAGAAATTGTGGAGTTCTGTACAGTTTCCTCAACAGGTCAAAGTTTGGTTGCACCTTGCTTTCAGCTGACTAAATCTGTCCACCCTCCAGTATATCTCCTTCCAAGACAACCCCAAAGAGAAGCACTTTGGATGGAAAAATCAGAAGTGGTTCGTTTTGGAGTCGTCTGAGAGAAACCTTTTCACTGAACTATTCTGCTTCCAAATCCTGGCGCTGCCCTTGTCCTAAATAACTGCCCCAACAAAAAGCACTTGCCCATTTCAACTGACAGGCCAGTGCTCCAGTTTGGGTCATGATACAGACTTGAGATGATACAAAAATTGTTGCCATTCAACAAAGAGATGATCATGTCTTTCACTTCTGCTCAGCAACAGTTCCCCAACAAGCAGCACTTACTGTAGTCAGATATCAAGTGAGTGCATGTGTTTGGGAAATGCTGCTGACATGAACTTTAATTGAGGTGAACAAAGCTAGGTGGTATTTTCTGTTTGGCAGCCTGGTTCACAAAACATGCTAAACCCACAGCAAGACAACCCCAAAGAGAAGCACTTGTGAACACAGCAAACACCAGTGTCTCAGTTTGAGGTGACCTGGATGTTGCATGGCACCTTTTTACCCCATTTCATGTTTGACCACATGACAACTGCCATGTAGAACTGTCCCAACAAGAAGCACTTACCACATGCAAAGAGGTCAAGTCTGTGCTCAAGTCGGGTCAGTCAACTGGCCTGCACTTCTTCTTACTCGTGTCCTGTCGAAATCTCTTGAGTTGTTTTGCTGGACATCTTCTGACTTGAATTCTTGGAACTGTTGATGTGGTTAAGTTCAATGACTTCTCCCTCTTAGTTTTAATGCTGCCACCATGCTATAAACTCATCCTTTCTGATCTTGCAGTTTCAATGCTCTTCACAGTTGCCGAGAAAAAATGATCAAGTAGTTCTTCAGAAAATTAATCTGTGGATATTCTCAGTCATCCAGGTCAAGATAAATCACAAACAAGCCAAAATCATATCAACTGGACCAACCCTAATGTGAGTACAAGTCATAGCATCTCTCATCCAGGAATCTTCAGTTCTGAAAGTCTGGTGTGTAAAACCAGATATTTATACAGCCTATGGTGAAACAAGTGGTCATGCAACCAGAAACCATTTCACTCATTAAGTGTTTGTGTGAGTCATTAGCCCTGATGGGCAGTCGTTCCCCCTCCTGTCCCTCTTTTGAGAGTCCCTAGGCTCACCTGATTGCAGGTGTAAAAGATGGCTGCACCTCCTTGGGAGGGCTCTCACATTAAGAAAATGGCCAATAACCAAGCTTGATTTGTATCTTTGGCAGGGCAATCTTTGTCTGATGTAACACCTAGTCACATGACATCATTTTTCATGCTTTCAGTGTCTTCTGTGTGTGTTGCATGTGTTCATCATCACAGCCACAACAGGAAGCACTTGCTCATTTCAACTGACAGGCCAGTGCTCCAGTTTGGGTCATGATACGGACTGGAGATATATATATGTGGGATTATTTCATCAATAAACAGATGATCATTTCTATCACACATGCTCAGCAACAGTACCCCAACAAGTAGCACTTACTGCAGTCAAATATAAAGTGAGTGCATGTGTTTGGGTAATGCTGCTGACAAAATGGACATTGAGAAGTAAATGAACTGAACTGATATCTTCTGTTTGGAAGCCTCCACCACATAACATGAATATCTCACACCAAATCAACCCCAAAGAGAAGCACTTGTGAACACAGCAAACACCAGTGTCTCTGTTTGAGGTGGTCAGGTTGTGAGCTGTGCTTCTCTGTTCCTAGTTGCAAACAATGAAGTTCTGCACAGCTGCTCCAGTTTGGGTCATGATACAGACTTAAGAAGATAACAAGTATTGTTTTCTGTTGACAACCAGATGATCATGTCTTTTCTCCTGCTCAGCAACAGTACCCCAACAAGTAGCACTTACTGTAGTCAGATATAAAGTGAGTGCTTGTGTTTGGGAAATGCTGCTGACAAAGTGGTCTGTTATGACAAGACAAAGTGAGCTGGTTTTTGTTTGGCAGCCTATATCACATAACGTGCAGAACCCACAACAAGACAACCCCAAAGAGAAGCACTTTTGATAGAGGAATCAGCAGTGGTTCTTTTTGGAGTCGTCTGAGAGAAACCTTTTCACTTCACCGCTTCTCAATCCTGGTGTTGTTCTTGTCCAATATGACAGCCCCAACAAGAAGCACTTGCTCATTTCAAACTGACAGGCCAGTGCTCCAGTTAAGGTCATGATACAGACTTCAGAAAAATATAAGGATTGTAGTCATATGACAATCAGATGATTATGTCTTACACTCCTGCTCAGCAACAGTATCCCAACAAGTAGCACTTACTGCAGTCAGATATCAAGTGAGTGCATGTGTTTGGGAAAAGCCGTTGACAAAATGGACATGACAGAAGGAAACAAAGTGCGCAGGTATTTTTGTATGGGAGCCTGGTTCACATTACATGCTTAACCCACAGCAAGCAACCCCAAAGAGAAGCAATTGTGAACACAGCAAACACTAGTGTCTCTGTTTGAGGTGGTCTGGTTGTGAGCTGTGCTCCTCTGTTTCTGATTGCAAACAATGAAGTTCTGCACAGCTGCTCCAGTTTGGGTCATGATACTGACTTAAGAAAATAACAAGGATTGTTTTCTGTTGACAACCAGATGATCATGTCTTTCCTCCTGCTCAACAACAGTACCCCAACAAGTAGCACTTACTGTAGTCAGATATAAAGTGAGTGCTTGTGTTTGGGAAATGCTGCTGACAAAATGGTCAGTCATGACAAGACAAAGTGAGCTGATTTTTGTTGGAAGCCTATATCACATAACATGCAAAACCCACAACAAGACAACCCCAAAGAGAAGCACTTGTGGACACAGAAAACACCAGTGTCTCTGTTTGAGGTGGTCTGAATGTGTCATTGCGCCCTTTGACTCATGTTGATTCATGTTTGACCACATGACAACCGCCATGTGGAACTGTCCCAACAGGAAGCACTTACCACATGCAAAGAGGTCAAGTCTGTGCTCAAGTTGGGTCAGTCAACTGGCCTGCACTTCTTCTTACTTCTGTCCTGTTGAAGTCTCTTGAGTTGTTTTGCTGGACATCCTCTGACTTGAGTTCCTGGAGCCTCTGATGTGATCTGGTTCCGCTCATCCTGTCCCTCTTGGTTTTTATGCTGCCACCATGCTTTAAACTCCTCCTTCCTGGTCTTACAGTTTCAATGCTCTTGATGGTTGCCCAAAACAATTGGTCAAGCAGTACTTAAGGAAATGGCCCATAACCAAGTACCCATTTGCATCTCTAGAGAGGCAATCTTTGACCATCGTACCCCCTCGTCACATGAGGGTCTTCTTCCTCCACTTTGATTCACAGCAAAATGAACACATGAGATAAGAGTGGGCAGCTGTTTTTGAGAAAACACATTCACCATGGACAACATATGTTCTCACAACAAAGTCCTCAAAACCCACTGTGGTCAGCAAAACTACCCCAACAAAAGCACTTACTGCAATCTACCTTCAAGTCAGTGTTCATGTTAGGGTCACAGTACAGACCAGTACAAAGCAGGTTTAGTGAAAACTCTGGGTCTATTAACACTGAAATGAGAGAAACTCTGAGTTTTCCATTTCACAAAGCAAGATCACTCAAACAGAGAAAGAGGGGTAACTCAAGCCTTTTTCACAGAGAGAGGTAACTCCAGCTCTCAGACAGTTACCGTAGTAACAGACGCTGTGAAACTGTTCTGGTTGGGAGGCTTAGGGACCAACAATTGCACAAAAAGTTTGGGCACAACAGCTCTTGGTGACCATTCATGGCTGAGCTGATATCGCCTTCATATAACACATGTGCACTTAACCAGCCACATTGTGCCTTTGTTGCAATTATTAAAACCATGCACTTGTTGAAACTATGTGGTATGAGTTACCAGAAGAAAGAACAAAAAAATTCCGTTTGCCCTTACACCTATAGGGCTGCCATGCTGAATTTTACCAAAAAGCTGCCACAGGGCTTAAAACTGTCCTATTGAAAACAGAGTAGTGGGAATGTTCAAAAGTCAAGTCATTCAATTCGTAGTACAAAAAGAAATTTGCATAGTGCCTAACTGGATAGACACTCAAAGTTTGGTTAAATAGCTTCTTCTGCAGAGAGAAAGGCAGAGGGCCACAACAAGAGCCCCATCTTTGCCCTCTCTCGCCTGCCAGCTTTTCCTGTTGTAGGTTACCCCAAGCACTCCATTTGAGGCTTTCCATACAAAGTCCTCCATGGGGCAAGAAGCAGGGCCATGTACCCCAGTCACTAAGAAAACAGCTTTCAAAATGCACTCATCCCTGGGCAACCTTCATAGCAGGGATGGACACCATGCGCCAGGGCCCAATGTCACACATGCGATGGCCGGGAATCGAACCCGGGTCAACTGCTTGGAAGGCAGCTATGCTCACCACTATACCACCATCGCTCTGCACACCCTGTTCCAGGTCCACAGGAGGCAAAGCTCTGGGTAAAGCACTCTGGAACATAAGTCCAAGCCCTCTGACGGCCGCTGTCTTCTGCTGCAAGAACTGACCCCAAGTACCCGGAGTTGCATTTT
>RPOG01002662.1:71370-85192 GCA_008086565.1 Thalassoma bifasciatum
TAGTCCATGGCCTTAACCACTCTACCACAACAACCACTCTGACAGTCTGTCCCTGCTCAACTCCACATCATTTTGCATGTGGAGCTTGTAGTAGGTGTCCAAAGTGCCCCAAAATAGCAGAATGCCTCTCCCTTGTTAGGGGGTGCTTGTGTTGAGCTCAAGAGAGAAATCGTACAGGCATGTCGTGGCAGCTTGTATACTGGGTAGTTGTCTCATGACTAACGAGACACACAATGCTCTGGTTTTCACTTGTGTTCAGAACTTGACTATCTGTCACCACCTTGGACATGGATGCAGGCAAAGCAGTTGGGCGAGCTCCAGAGCTTTGCCAGAAGGCTGAGAAAAGTGAAAAAATTGAAGTCTAAACTTGTACCTTTTTCTTGGGGTCCACATGTTATTTTGTGGCTCGTTGGTCTAGGGGTATGATTCTCGCTTTGGGTGCGAGAGGTCCTGGGTTCAAATCCCCGATGAGCCCGCAACCATCACAGCCTCCGTGACCAGGCTGTACTGCATGCAGAAGAAAGGGAGTTGAGTGGTCACTTCATTTTTTCCCTCTTTTATGGAGTTGAAATGTCCCACTCCCTTCCATCTTTGTAACGCCACTGTTTCCGTGCTCTAAAAGAGCATCACTGAGCTCGGCCAATGTGAACCCCTTCCAAAGAAAGCCACTGCCAAGTCCTAACCTGACCCTTATGGGTGTTTCAAAAGTGGAGCACGGCTGCCAATGAGAGCACAAGATTTGTGGTCAGTACCTGGGTTGGCCCCCCAAGGTGTCCTTGTGTGGACCCTCACCTGCACACCAATGCCCCTCTGGACTTGCCTGTGTTAGACTTGTGCGTTCATTTTTCTTTGATTCCTAAGGCTCTTGTGGAAACTGAAGCCTCCTTTTTCATTGCCAGCGCCTTCTAATTTTTCATTGGATGGACCACCTGTGTGGCTCGTTGGTCTAGGGGTATGATTCTCGCTTAGGGTGCGAGAGGTCCTGGGTTCAAATCCCGGACGAGCCCTCTCAATAGCAGTGTTGCAGGTGGACTCACCCATTTTAGGCAGTCTGTTCCAGAGCCTACTGGAGCACAGACTGCAGGGGAATGGTATTCCTGGGAGCCTGAAACTTGCGTCGCATTAACAAGGGCACAAAAGGGCACAGCAGCTCTTGGTGACCTTTCATGGCTTTCCAGCTGAGCAGCTATCACCTTCATATAACACATGTGCACTTGTGACGGTGTCACCTTAAAATAAATTATAAGTCCATAGGCAGGTAAATAAGAAGAGCACAAAGAGGAAAATAAAAGTGTCCTTTGTGATGGGCTTGAAGTTAAAGATTCCCTGTAAATAAAATATGTATGGGTGCTAAGAATGGAAAATTATGAATGGGTTCAAGGAATGTATATTATGTATGGGTGAAAAAAGTAAATGAATGTACGACAACCGAAATTATAAAAGTAGGATGTGTCGTAGAGGAAGGGGTTGGTTTTTGGTTGGTTGGAGTGTAACCGGGAAAGCAAAGGTGGAAAGTTGGAAACGGGAAACATATTCGGACTATCTATGTGCTCGAAAAGTGACATATGAAATAAAACTAAAACCGGTTTCTCACTGTCGCGGGTGAGATACGCTGGATTGTGGATTTTAAACGGCTGCGCTCCTCCGGCTGACGCTGAGCTCCTGTGGCGTGGCGACGAGGAGAACAAAGGAGCTGTTTGCCCGACTTTTCTTTTCCCTTAGGACCTGGTGAGATCGTTTCTTTTTTGTCTTTTTGCCTGGCCTGGTATACCAGTGATTTCTTGTTTGATCAAACCTTCTTTTTGGACTGTTTTCTTTTTTCCATTTCCTTGTGGATTCTCGGACATTGGCGTGCGTGAAGACACTAGGGGTGGGATAGCGCATCGCGCCGACGAACTTTTATTTAAATTAAGAGACTCTTTAAAACAGTTTTTTGTTGTCTTCAAAGGAATTTTTGTTGGAAAAGGAAGTTTGGGTTATTTAGGAATTGGGAAATTACATTGTGGGGGTTTATTTGGGGTTTGCTCATTGTTTTTTTGTGTGAATATTTTCATTGTTGTTTGGGGCTGTCGGGTAGTGGGAATATTAAATGTCCGTTACTGCCTAATTTCGTTATGCTCAATGATGCTTTGCTTCTTGCCAGTTTAAAGAGTGAGTTTTGAATTGTTTTGGATTGGGTTGAGACATTTTGTTAACTGTTGATTACCCGTAAAGATTTCCCCCTTGTGTAGTTGCGCAGGAAAAGGATTCTGAGCGTTACACACTTAACCAACCACATTTTGCATTTGTTTCAATGGTATGGGGTCAATTCTCACTTTTTATCTCCTCACTGAAAACACGCTGAAATTCTGGCACGTTGGTCTAAAGGTATAATTTTTGCTTTGGGTGCAAGAGGTCCCGGGTTCAAGTCCCTGACGAGCCCACTTCAGGTTTGCCTGAAGTCAGTGTGATGTGTGATGATGATGATGTTGTGTTTGTCCACTTGGCTAACACTTCCCTCACCATTGCCTGCATACTGTCCTTTTTTTGTGAAGTGACTGCGCTGTATTCCACTGTTACCAATAGTGTTCATTCCTGTGGGTTGTGGCCCCCTCAACCCCAGTTTGAATCAGGTTCACAGCAAAGGATGAGACACTGAAGGCAAGCCAATTCCTGTCCCAGACTCATTGTGCTCTTATTGGTAATCAACCCCTATTTTTTTTTTTNGGGGGGGGGGGCAATGCCGGCGATCAGTGATGCTCTTTTAGAGCACGGAAACAGTGGCACCACAAAGATGGAAGGGAGTGGTGTAAGGGCAAAACAGATGTCCAGGGGTTAATAGATGATTTCTTTGCCAGAAGGTTTAGGTGGGGAGGAAGTTAATCCCTTAGGACTTTTATTGCCTCTATTGGGGTCGTTTGGTAGGGGAGTGGTTTTTCAGCTGACATCCATTGATCAAGATAGGAGACAACTGATTGATCAGAGACAGCTGCCATTTGTTGTTCCCAGGTTTGGAATGCAGGGAGTGGTTTGTGAAGTTTTATTGTTGTAACCCTGACTGTATATAAGGATACAGAATGTCACCATCGGGAGAGGACACTTTCCTGAAGTCTCCTCTCCATGCTGCATGATTAAAGGCTCTGATTCATCACACTGTGAATTGCAATTTTTGTAACTTAGAATTCTTGAGTTCAACAGAGGAAATTTCCCTGACATTGGGACATTTCAACACCATAAAAAGGGGCAAACTTCTCTTCCTTTCTCCAGCAGCACAAGGAATCAAAGAAAAATGAGTCTAACACAGGCAAGTCCAGAGGGGCATTGGTGTGCAGGTAAGGGTCTACACAAAGAAACCTTGGGGGGCCAACCCATCAAGACCAGTCAAAGTACATTTGAAACCCAAAATAGACTGTATTAAATAGTTTTTTAAAGAGATTTATGGCAAAAGGACCAGTCAAGGTACATTCAAAACCTCGTTTCGATTGTAAAAAGTAAATTTATAAGGAGATTTCGTCCAATAGGACTCATCACAGTACATTTAAAAACTAGTTTAGACTGTAATAAGTAGGATTATACTGAGATTTCTAGCAAAAGGACCAGTCGAAGTACATTTAAAAACTAGTTTAGACTGTAATTAGTAGGATTATACTGAGCTATCTAGTATCAAGACCAGTCAAAGTTCATTTAAAATCTTGTGTAGACAGTAATAAGTAGGTTTATAATGAGATTTCTTATACAAAACCAGTCAAAGTACAGTCGAAACCTAGAATAGACTGCATTTACTTGGATTATATTTAGATTTTTAGCATCAGGACCAGTCAAAGTTCATTTAAAACCTAATTTAGACTGCAAAAATTTGGATTATACTTAGATTTCCAAATTCAAGACCAGTCAAAGTACATTCAAATACCAGTTTAGACTGTAATAAGTAGCTTTATACTGAGATTTCAAGCATTAGGGCCAGTGTCGGGTTCAAACAACCCAATATATCTAAAAAGAGATACAAATGAGGCAAAGACAACAGAATTTTGATTTTACTTTCAAGGAGAAAGCAGAGATGTGCTCAGTCATTGAGAAGTAAATGAACTGAACTGATATTTTCTATTTGGAAGCCTCTACCACATAACATGAAAATCACACACCAAAACAACCCCAAAGAGAAGCACTTTGGATGGAAGAATCAGCAGTGGTTATTTTTGGAGTCGTCTGAGAAAAACTTTTTCACTGTGATGTACTGTTTCCAAATCCTGGTGTTGCTCTTGTCCTAAATAACAGCCCCAACAAAAAGCACTTGCCCATTTCAACTGACAGGCCAGTGCTCCAGTTAAGGTCATGATACAGACTTGAGATGATACAAAAATTGTTGCCATTCAACAAAGAGATGATTGTGTCTTACACTTCTGCTCAGCAATATTGTGTCAAATTTAACATCCCCAACAAGCAGCACTTGCTCATTTCAACTGACAGGCCAGTGCGCATGTTCAAGTCATGATACTAACGTAAGGTTTATAACAGGTTTGATGTCTGTTGACAAACAGATGATCATGTCTTTCACGCCTGCTCAGCAACAGTACCCCAACAAGAAGCACTTACTGCAGTCAGATATCAAGTGAGTGCATGTGTTTGGAAAATGCTGCTGACAAAATGGATGAACTATAACTGACATGAACGAAGCAAGGTGGTATTTTCTGTCTGGCAGCCTGAGCCACATAACATGCTAAACCCACAACAAGACAACCCCAAAGAGAAGCACTTGTGAACACAGAAAACACCAGTGTCTCTGTTTGAGGTGGTCTGGTTGTGAGCTGTGCTTCTCTGTTCCTAATTGCAAACAATGAAGTTCTGCACAGCTGCTCCAGTTTGGGTCATGATACAGACTTAAGAAAATAACAAGTAATGTTTTCTGTTGACAACCAGATGATCATGTCTTTTCTCCTGCTCAGCAACAGTACCCCAACAAGTAGCACTTACTGCAGTCAGATATAAAGTGAGTGTTCGTGTTTGGGAAATGCTGCTGACAAAATGGTCAGTCATGACAAGACAAAGTGAGCTGATTTTTGTTGGCAGCATATATCACATAACATGCAAAACCCACAACAAGACAACCCCAAAGAGAAGCACTTGTGAACACAGAAAACACCAGTGTCTCTGTTTGAGGTGGTCTGAATGTGTCATTGCGCCCTTTAACTCATGTTGATCCATGTTTGACCACATGACAACTGCCACGTGGAACTGTCCCAACAGGAAGCACTTACCACATGCAAAGAGGTCAAGTCTGTGCTCAAGTTGGGTCAGTCAACTGGCCTGCACTTCTTCTTACTTCTGTCCTATTAAAGTCTCTTGAGCAGTTTGGCTGGACATCCTCTGACTTGAGTTCCTGGAGCCTCTGATGTCATCTGTGTCTGCTCATCCTTTCCCTCTTGGTTTTTATGCTGCCACCATGCTTTAAACTCCTCCTTCCTGGTCTTACAGTTTCAATGCTCTTGATGGTTGCCCAAAACAATTGGTCAAGCAGTACTTAAGAAAATGGCCCATAACCAAGTATCCATTTGCATCTCTAGAGAGGCAATCTTTGACCATCGTACCCCCTCGTCACATGAGGGTCTTCTTCCTCCACTTTGATTCACAGAAACCAAACACAAAAGATAAGAGTGGGCGGTTCAAATTGGCTGTTTTTTTAAGAAAACACATTCACCATGGACAACATATGTTCTCACAACAAAGTCCTCAAAACCCACTGTGGTCAGCAAAACTACCCCAACAAAAGCACTTACTGCAATCTACCTTCAAGTCAGTGTTCATGTTAGGGTCACAGTACAGACCAGTACAAAGCAGGTTTAGTGAAAACTCTGGGTCTATTAACACTGAAATGAGAGAAACTCTGAGTTTTCCATTTCACAAAGCAAGACAACTCAAACAGAGAAAGAGGGGTAACTCAAGCCTTTTTCACAGAGCGAGGTAACTCCAGCTCTCAGTCAGTTACCGTAGTAACAGACGCTGTGAAACTGTTCTGGTTGGGAGGCTTAGGGACCAACAATGGCACAAAAAGTTTGGGCACAACAGCTCTTGGTGAACATTCATGGCTTTCCAGTTGAGCAGCTTTTGCCTTCATATAACACATGTGCGCTTAACCAGCCACGTTGTGCCTTTGTTGCAATTATTAAAACCATGCACTTGTTGAAACTATGTGGTATGAGTTACCAGAAGAAAGAACAAAAAAATTCCATTTGCCCTTACACCTATAGGGCTGCCATGCTGAATTTTACCAAAAAGCTGCCACAGGGCTTAAAACTTTCTTATTGAAAACAGAGTAGTGGGAATGATCAAAAGTCAAGTCATTCAATTCTTAGTACAAAAAGAAATTTACATAGTGCCTAATTGGATAGACACTCAAAGTTTGGTTAGATAGCTTCTTCTGCAGAGAGAAAGGCACAGGGCCACACCAAGAGCCCCATCTTTGCCCTCTCTCGCCTGCCAGCTTTTCCTGTTGTAGGTTACCCGAAGCACTCCATTTGAGGCTTTCCATACAAAGTCCTCCATGGGCCAAGAAGCAGGGCCATGTACCCCAGTCACTAAGAAAACAGCTTTCAAAATGCACTCATTCCTGGACAACCTTCATAGCAGGGATGGACACCATGCACCAGGGCCCAATGTCACACGTGCGATGGCCGGGAATCGAACCCGGGTCAACTGCTTGGAAGGCAGCTATGCTCACCACTATACCACCATCGCTCTGCACACCCTGTTCCAGGTCCACAGGAGGCAAAGCTCTGGGTAAAGCACTCTGGAACATAAGTCCAAGCCCTCTGACGGCCGCTGTCTTCTGCTGCAAGAACTGACCCCAAGTACCCGGAGTTGCATTTTTCCTCTTGCTGGTGTTTCAACTGGCTCGCCTCATGCGTCAGTGCTAACAGCATGCACACAGGAAAAAGGTACACACAGCTCAACAGTGAGCTGTAAAGCTTGGAAGGACTCAGTTGCCATCGGGGGCAGCTGGATCTCACAAGCTCAGAGTGTCTGTTGTTGAAGGCTAAGGGTTACAAGAAAAAGCACCAGACCTGCACATGGAGACTTCAATGAATTTCTAGTCCATCACCTTAACCACTCTACCACAACTACCACTCTGTACGTTGTGTCCAAAGTGCCCCAAAATAGCAGAATGCCTCTCCCTTGTTAGGGGGTGCTTGTGTTGAGCTCAAGAGAGAAATCGTACAGGCATGTCGTGGCAGCTTGTATACTGGGTAGTTGTCTCATGACTAATGAGACACACAATGCTCTGGTTTTCACTTGTGTTCAGAACTTGACTATCTGTCACCACCTTGGACATGGATGCAGGCTAAGTAGTTGGGCGAGCTCCAGAGCTTTGCCAGAAGGCCGAGAAAAGTGAAAAAATTGAAGTCTGAACTTGTAGCTGTTTCTTGGGGTCCACATGCAATTTTGTGGCTCGTTGGTCTAGGGGTATGATTCTCGCTCTGAGTGCGAGAGGTCCCTGGTTCGAATCCCGGACAAGCCCTCAACCCTCACAGCCTCCATGACCAGGCTGTACTGCATGCAGAAGAAAGGGAGTTGAGTGGTCACTTAATTTTTTCCCTCTTTTATGGAGTTGAAATGTCCCACTCCCTTCCATCTTTGTAACACCACTGTTTCCGTGCTCTAAAAGAGCATCACTGAGCTCGGCCAATGTGAACCCCTTCCAAAGAAAAGCCACTGCCAGGTCTTAACCTGACCCTTTAGGGTGTTTCAAAAGTGGAGCACGGCTGCCAATGAGAGCACAAGATTTGTGGTCAGCACCTGGGTTGGCCCCCCAAGGTGTCCTTGTGTGGACCCTCACCTGCACACCAATGCCCCTCTGGACTTGCCTGTGTTAGACTTGTGCGTTCATTTTTCTTTGATTCCTAAAGCTCTTGTGGAAAACTTTCATTGCGAGCGCCTTCTAATCGTTCATTGGATTGACCACCTTTGTGGCTCGTTGGTCTAGGGGTATGATTCTCGCTTAGGGTGCGAGAGGTCCCGGGTTCAAATCCCGGACGAGCCCGCCCGGTGGCAGTGTTGCAGGTGGCCTCACCCATTCTGGGCAGTCTGTTTCAGAGCCTACTCGCACACAGACCACAGAGGAATGGTATCCCAGGGAGCCTGAAACTTGCCTCCCATTAACAATGGCACAAAAGGGCACAGCAGCTCTTGGTGACCTTTCATGGCTTTCCAGCTGAGCACCTTCATATAACACATGTGCACTAAACCAGCCACATTGTGCCTTTGTTTCAATGGTTTGGGGTCAATTCTCACTTTTTATCTCCTCACTGAAAACACGCTGAAATTCTGGCACGTTGGTCTAAAGGTATAATTTTTGCTTTGGGTGCAAGAGGTCCCGGGTTCAAGTCCCTGACGAGCCCACTTCAGGTTTGCCTGAAGTCAGTGTGATGTGTGATGATGATGATGTTGTGTTTGTCCACTTGGCTAACACTTCCCTCACCATTGCCTGCATACTGTCCTTTTTTTGTGAAGTGACTGCGCTGTATTCCACTGTTACCAATAGTGTTCATTCCTCTGGGTTGTGGCCGCAGCAACCCCAGTTTGAATCAGGTTCACAGCAAAGGTGCTCAGCTGGACTTGCTTGGTGAAATTCCGGTTTGCGTGCAGTCGTCTGCTTTATCAGAATTAATTCAAAGTGGTGGGCATGGGCCAATGGCCCTTTTGGTCAGCCCTGATATGACTTGGCTTGGCTTTTGTCAGCAGCCTTTCCAAACGCAGTTGTCCCACTCAGAGCCAACTGGCTTTGTATGATGTGGGTGTGGAAGGTAGGTCTCAACCAAGGCAGCAGGGGCTAGTGGCGCAATGGATAACACATCTGAAAACGGATCAGAAGATTCTAGGTTCGACTCCTGGCTATTTTTCCTGCTGAATGACATGTTCCTGGGTCCTGGTGCTTCCCCTGGACAACTGAAGAGAAAAGCTCTGGGACAGTGACACTGACTTTCAGTGTCTGCAATTTGAGGCCTCCGAGCCCCTCTGTCTGGCTTAGTCAGGTTCACTTTGTGATTATGTCTAGCTTTTGTTGAGCTCATCAAAATCATGCACTTGTTGAAACTATATGGTATGAGTTACCAGAAGAAAGAACAAACATTTTCCATTCACCCTGACACCTATAGAGCTGCCATGCTGAATTTTACCAAATGGCTGCCATAAAGCAGTGTTATTTTTTTACCACAGAAATAAGACTAAAAACAGATCTAAAACAAATAAAAGGCTCACTCCAAAATAGAGACATCAACTCTGATGAAATTTATTACGTCAACTGTTTCCATGTAAATCAATCAGGTTAGTTGAAGGCCATAATTTTGTTAAGAATTGAATAAGAGCTAAAAACTGTCTTATTGAAAACAGAGACGTGGGAATGAGCAAAGGTCAAGTCCTTCAATTTGCAGTCTAAAAAGCAGTTTTTACAGTTTTACATAGTGCCTTATTGGATACACGATCAAAGTTCAGATAGCTTCAAACTAAAAAATAAACAAACAAAATGTTTTCACTCCTTAAATGTATTTAATCAATGTTACAATACTTACCCAATAAACAACAAATGCTTTTTCAGAATTATTTTTTCATTAGAAACTTTTTAGTCATTCTATTTCCAAATGTGAAGTAAATAGTAAAATGAGAGAAATTACTGAACAAGTTAAGATGTGAGCACAAGCACAGTGGGAAGATCATCCAGCCGTCCAACCAATGGCTCCTCCATGAGTTACTGTTGATTTACATACTGAGTTTCTACAGTCCTTACCACTAGACTACAGGACTATAACAGCATTCTNACTGCAGCCATTTCTTCTACATGCAGACACCACCGGCAGAAATAAAGGGAACTTCTCTGAAGAGGATCTGTCAGAAGTACGCAGACAAACTGCGCTATGCCACCCTGTATGACAGCAGCCACCGCCTTCCTGTCTACTCAGCCTACATCTTTATGAAGTCTGATGGGAGGAAAAGGATGGACACACCATGGATGTATGAGCCACAGGTAGAGAAAAGACCCACTCTATGATGTGACTCTTTTTATTTGCTGCTTGTGTTAAAATAGAGGAAGCTGAACAGTAAATGATGTCAACATAAAACAGTGTTTAACAACAGTAACAATGGTGAAAAACTGTTTTACTGCTTCTCTAAAATCTCAAAACAGTTTCTCTTGTATTATAAGTTAATGAATACTATATTTGAGAAAAGAAAAAGTAAAGTTTGAACAATCAGCAAAGGTGCATCATTTTAAGTATGATATAAGGCAAAGGCTTGTGTTAGTTTTACTAGTTGGAGGCATTATTTGATATCAAAAATCAGCCTTTAGGCTGAGAACAAAAATGATGATATTCCTGGAATCTACACCTTTTGATTGTACGGATATGCATCTTAACATTTGCATCAAAGAAAGGTTTACACTTTGGAAAATATACTTTTCTATTCTGTTGCCAGAGCTTGACAAGATGTTAGCTCTAACTCTGTTGGCTGTTAACATATGTCACTGTAACCAGTAGCTATTCAGTTTGGTTTAGCTAAAAGCCACTACCTAACATATTCTATTTTCATGTAGTTACTTTTGTTTAGGGGTAAGTTTTTCCTTAAAAAAAAAAAAAACAGCCATACACACAGCACATCATTTAATCCAGTTCTTGCCATGCTTGGTCATATTTTTTCTTCTTCCCAATATAGTTGGTTTCTGGTGGTGAAAGCAGCAACATGAGAGTCCTACCTCTTACTGACAAGTGAGGTGGAGACTAACCCCGGTCAGTCAGTCACGACCTCCTGATGTGTCTACGACATCTCATGTCTGCACCGGGGGATTTGGGTCTGCACGTGGTGAACCTTGGTCTACTGTTTAGGAGCTGAATATGACTGACTAACGTTGTCCCATTATTCACGAGCTTCATGGAATCTACCTGGAACCCATACATGGACGTCATTTGTCGTCACCTTATGTTGAAAACGGTGTCATTTAGGAAGCACCACTGACCCCAGTGGTAAAGACGACGTCACTAGTTTGTTCGTTTGTCCCTTGTGAACCATTAGGGGTTTATGAATACCAACCGAATGACGACGGGTGCGAAGCTGGTATTGAGAGGAATACTCCACTCCAAATACAAGGTGAATACCTCCGATACGTGTAAATGCAAACAGAGAGCAAAAAGGAGTGGAAGTCCCCCTGAAGACTTTGGAAACTTTCCTGAAGAGTGAGATGGACACAGATGGTGACCTGACAATTTTCTACAAGGGCTGTGAGTCTGATGACACCTGGAAGAAGAACAAGAAGAAGAGAGATCTGACCAGTGGAGCCTGATGGAAAGTCACTAACACACAGTTTGATGCTACTCAGTTATTGTTGAAAAACTAAAAAAAGAAAAGCATTTGTTTTTATAGGATTTAAAAAATATTTGAGATTTGTATCACTGCTGCAATAAAAGATTACCACAAAACACAGAAGCATGACAACGAGTAAATAATTCACCTTCTTAGAAGTTATGTAAGTGTACTGATGAAATAAGTTATTTGTGATGAAATATCATCTCAACTTTTATTTAAATGTTATATTTCTATACTTGATAGATGTGAGTATGTCAATGTAGACATCAATGTTTTCTCTCTGTTTTGGGGTCAGTTAGTTTCACATCATTTTAAGTTTCATTTTCACAGTGTAGTAGACCCATAAAACTGTGGTCGTTACTTTTTTTTTGCGTAGCATCAGATTTCTCATAAGAAATGCTGGTTCCATCAATTGACATTTATCAGTTTAACAAACTGACCACATCACCTGGAACCTCATTGGAACATGTCGAGTGTTCTTTATGTAATGTATGCATCTTTAAAACTATTTTGCTTTACTTTGAGTGAATTTCTTTTTTACTAAAACAAAAAAATCAGTCAGAGTTGGAGGGGTGGGATCTTTTCGATTTATTGAAATATGCTTGAAATAAAATTGTCTCCTGCACAAAACTTTGTATTTTCAAATTTCAAGTTGATCAGAAGTATCTATATTTAACTTACAGTGTTTAAGCTACTATAGTTTATTAGAGCAATAACAATAAAGAGTTTCTGTTCTATTCTATTTCTATTTTTATTTCCACAAGGCTACACTTTGGGTAGTTTACGAGGAGTTAATTCATAAAACTTTATTTACTGCACTTACAGCTGTCGCCTTCATATAACCTGTGCGCTTAAGAGGAGACGAGGAGATTTGTTTTAAGACAAATGAGACGTCCTTTCCTTCAGGGACGTTTCATGATGTGAGGTCTTTTTGTGATGACAGCGTCAGCTGATCAGGATCATCTGTCATTCAGCTCTAACAGCTGTTTGACTCAGACGTGTACACGACATTATTGAGATTATTTTATATTTGTCTTTGTCTCGAAATTGAAGAAAAACAAACAAATTGTTTGTGAAAGTGTACTTCTTTTGGACTCGAGACAAATAAGACACAGGTGAATTCTTCGTGTGCGATCACTTTGGGGGGTAAAATGCGCCATTATTGGATTATTTATTAATTATTTATCCTTTATCCAGAGCATATCTGATTGTGAAACTTATAATCTATAGGGACACTAGAAAATTTAGATTTCAGGTTAAAATAAAAATCATGTCTGTCGTTACAAACCTGCTCATGAATGGAACTTCTTAAACAGAACTGTAACGTGTTTTTGTCCCGAGGGACTTATTCTCTGACTTAAATTCTCTCTATAAAGAAGTTGCAGGGAAATAAATAGGGTAATAACTGATCATGAATTACTATTTTTGCTCTATTTTATATAACTATCTGAATTTTTGGATAATGAATGTGATACAGGTATCCCAGCTTTCTGACTTTATTCTGCCCTCACTAGTGAGTTTTCAGAGATTTCCCAGCTTGGCAGATAGTTAAACAGTTTTTTCTTTAAATAAACACCAGGAGATGAAAATATGGCTCAGGTATTTATATTAAAGTTGAATTGTTCCAGTTCATTTTTCATTCGTTCTTTCTTTCTTCCATTTTTGTGAAACTGCAACACACAAAAAATAATATTACAGTCACAAAGCCATACATACACTTTTCCTTAATACAAATATTCAAAAACATCCTTCATCAGTACATAAACGGACGTCACACATTCTGAATCACTGCCAACAAACAGCTGAAATGAATGAGACAACAACAATCTCCGCTCGAATTATGCATTAACTTTAGCATAAAAAGGTACAAAGCTTACAGGTAAACATGTTTTTACTTACAGACAGATATCTTTCAGGCTGGCACTGAAACAGTGGAGTAACAATGAGAACAGCAACAACTTTCTCCAGCCGTTCTCTCTCAAACAATGTGTGTCCTGCAGCACGCCAAACAGCTGACGATCTTAAAGTGACAGTACCCCCAGTCTGTAAGCGCAACACTGCGCATGCGCTGCCTGAGCTCCCTCTAGAGGCAGCACACTCCCCGTCTGGTATAGTCCATGATACCACTAAGATCCTCGAAGGAGCAAAACAACTTCTGAAATGGGCCGTAAGTATACTTTTGGAGAGCCGTCTTTAATCACTCTTACTTCAACTTTGCGGACTTTGTTGTCTTGACCCAGGAACGTTTCAGCCACAATTCCGGTGGGCCATTCATTTCTCTTTACTTGGTTATCTTTTAGAAGAACAACATCTCCAACCTCCAAGTTAGGTTGCTCTGTCTGCCATTTCCTTCTTGGCTGTAATGTGGCAAGGTACTCCTGACGCCATCTTGTCCAAAATGAATCAGCGAGGTTTTGGACTTGTTTCCACTGACTCCGGTAAACATCCTTCAGGTCAAGGTCTACTAATGGAGCAGACAGGGCTTCAACCTTTTGGG
>RPOG01002663.1:0-31246 GCA_008086565.1 Thalassoma bifasciatum
GTCTGTCCCAAAAAGGGCAAAATTACATCATCGCCTAATTTGCACCATTGTCCTTTTGCATGTAAATGTCATGGGTGTCATGAAAGAGCTATATGAATGTTGTGGGAGAGACAAAATGTGAGTGAGAAAATGTATTTTCCTCTGTCAATGATTCTTTTTCTTCTACTAAATCCTCAAAATATCAACCCTCCTCCTTTATCCTTGGGCTTGGGACTGGAAAAAGTTACCCAAAAGAGAAACATTAGTGGAAACTGTATCTTGGCTGTTTGTGGAGCTTAAATAGCTCCATATATGACTCTGTTTACACTTCTGCGCTTAAGAGGAAAAAGTAGTTTCCACCCTATGCGCATCATTTTGACAAGATCTCAATAGTAAATTTCTTTCCTTTGTTCCTGTGGATAGAGAACATTACCTCAAGTGACTCAAAAATATCAATATTTTGATTTGAGAATTAATTTTAGAACTTTAAGATCTGGTATCGGAGATATCAATGTTTAAGTACCAATCTGGAAATTGACATGGCACATACATGATTCATCTGCACACAGTCACTTGTTCTATCTACAGCTGGAACTGACTGCTGCTAGCAAAGTGGACTTGTCCGCCTGTGAGTGTCTTGGAAAAGGAGAGGGGCTCATGGCCGCACCTGTTGCCCATTTATAAGAGTAAGATCAACATGTACTTTCATGTCACAGCTCTGATTTTTGTAACAATCCCACTGGAGAGGTCTGGAAACTCTCTAAATATGGTGTCCCCAAGTTGCTAACTTTGATTAAGGTCAAAGTTTGATGATAAATTCACAGTGGGGATCTATTTTGTCTGTGTACATGCAGAAAAGAGAATCAGACTTCTGGCTGGAAAAGTCTCAATCTGTTTAAGTAGGTGGCGCTGTGTCTGTGGGTGATGAGTAAAGCTGTTATTGTCTAAAACTAGTTTTGGTTCATCTGAAGTGGAAGCAGCGTTCGAACGACGATGGCTAAGATGGATTCTGCTGTAGCTCTTTATGTTTTTATGTTTGTATATGTCATGGTGTTTGTTGTGTTAGAGCACAGTGACTCTGTTTATCATGGTCATCTACTTCTTCCTCTTCAGCTGAAATGTCGAGGCTGACAATTTCAGCCAAGTCCTGCTGAATCAAATTATCCAATAGCAATCACACTATCTAGGTGTGTCAGTCGAGATATGCTCAGCCTGTTCTCAGTCTGATTAAGCTGTTTACATGCATTTGAATAGTCTGATCTCGTGCTGACAAAGCTCGACTTTAGATTTCTGAAGCTGTATGTAAACATACTGATTCAAACAGAGAGGAAGAACATCTGTTAAGATGTTGATGTTGTTTTTGTGACATTTTCCTTCCTTTTATTAGAAGTATCCTGGTTTCTTTGATGAATCCAATAATAAAGAGTAATGTTTACTGAAGGACAAAAAATTAAAAACCACTTTGCAGCTGGTAGTTAACGTCAAAAGCCTTCATGTCTCTACAGTGAAGACAGGCTGACAAACCAGAACCGGATTAAAAAGAAACACTACCCAATCGTACCTCTATGACAGCAGCATTCACAGAAAATATCTCAGCCAGTGGAGCCTCCACACAACAGAATCATCAGCTTCATCTTTGAAACTTCTACCAAACATGGCCTCCAAATTAAATCTTCAAACAGCCGCTCTAAACCCTGTCTGCACTGATCACTGTCACCAGGACCCCAAGGATTCTTCACTCTGACAGCCATGTTCACAGTGGTATAAAGCCAGAAACACACACACACTCACTCACACTCACTCACACACACACACACCTCCTGCTGACACCCCAGCGTCTGTTGGTATTTGTGCCTGTGTGCTGCGCTGTCTCTCTCAGTGTGAAATAATGCATGGAGCTCCTGCGCGGGGCCACTTTCTCTCTCTCATCCTCCTGAGTGGCCTGACATCCAGGGCTGACTCGGCTCAGAGCCCCCCTTAAACCAGGACCCACAGCTCCACAGAGAGGGACACTTAATGGAGCCCAGTGGGTCCTCTGCTCCCAGCTCCATAACTCGGTGATTTAACGGGAGAATGTGGGAGAAATGGAGCGAGAAGGAGAGGGTTAAAGTGGACACCAAAAGAGCAATCTGTGAACACAATAAGTGCTGATGGTGCAAGAATGACAATGACGCCCGACAGCACCATGTGATGAAAATAACAACCAGCATGCATAATGCAGGCCACTTTCCTCCTGCTGAAGCCACAGCTCTGGACTCTCCTGGACCATAGTGTCCCTCCTGACACCATGTTTCTGTCTCCTCCTCTTCACACACACAGATCATCCTGTGACAGAGCATCCAGTGGGAGAGGAGCTCCTAATTATGTGCAGATACTGATATCCTGCTCCAACCTCTGAAGGGAGCAGCTCAGACTGGATCTGCCCTCAGGGCCACCACTGCGCCGTGTTAACTGTTAAACAAACAAATCAGCAGAGGAGATACAGCAGGAAGTGGGGGCTCAGTCATTAAAGGGAGCACGTTTTACAAGCAGGATAAGAGGTGATGTATGGGGAACAGGAAGTCAGGACAAATCCACAGGCCCAAGACAGTCAGTGGCCTCAGAAATAAAAGAATACTATATTCTACACTCTAAAAAGTTGCTGTGCCTTTTAGTTAATTCAATTCGTGAAACATTTTTACACTTGAATATATTGAGTAAAATTTAAAGTTTTGAAATGAAGTCAAACAAACCTTTCATAATGAATGGAAGTAAGCAAAATTTTTGATGATGTGTGAATGAAAGGATTCAGCAGACTTACTGAATAACTTGAGTAAATGTAACTGAAATACTTGGCAAACTATTAAAAGAAATGAGAAGATATAATTGTACGTGAGTGGGGAGGGCACACAGTGGACATGAATACCCTGCTGTACATGGATGAATCACACGAGTGACACAAGGTGTCTTTGCCCTGGTATAGACTGGCAGTCTACTCTTTATGGTGATGATGGGCTGTGTACACTTTATGTAGCTTCATAGCTGCCTGTCATGTACTGTATGTTGGACTACAGTATGTCTGTAAATTATGGTAAAACACTGAGGTAGGAGTTACCAGTCAATGCCATGGAGCGAAGAAAGCCAGTCCTCACTGTAGACACCAGGACTACACTGTGGAGCATAAACAGCCTGTGCCAACCACATGTACAGAAGGCTCTCATGTCCACTGTGTGCCCCCCTCACTCATGGTAACAAGGTTTGGTAAGGAATTAAGTTCAGTTCAATTATATCTTCTCATTTTTTCAATGCTTCTTGCACGTTTGACACATAGATTGCCAAGTATTTCAGTTACATTTACTTAAGTTATTTAGAAAATCCAACAAATGCTTTCATTCAGATATCATTCAAAATGTCGCTTACTCATTTTTAAAGGTTTGTTTGACTAAATTTCAAAGCTTTAAATTCTACTCAATGTTTTAAGTGTAAAAAAGGATTCACCATTTAAATTAAGTAAAAGGTGGTACTTTTTTAAAGAGTGTATTCTTCCAGGAACTAAATGGTTGGTGATGGAAAGTTTTTACTCACTGTGGTCTCATTTATTCAGTCCTACACCTCTATGGGTCAAGTGTTGTTACAGGGTGTGTGTCTATCAATTAGGGCTCACATCAAATTATTTGTTTTCTACAGAATTTAGTAAGAGCAAGCTATTTTAGGCAATTTTTTAAAGAATGCATTTAGACATGTTGCTTTCATCACTTAAGATACATTAAGGTACCTTTGTAAAATTGTGAATCTGACAGTTACGCCAGATTTTTCCATTTGATTGATGGATTGGACACTGGTTTGTAAATGCCAGTCATTTAAAAATAAATAGTGTTCTGATCAGGCTGCCAATGCAAAAAAATAGGGAAAAACTGGGAGGAATCTGAAGGTCTCCAGTTTACAGGGTCACTCTTAAAACTGGAACACCGGGAGCTGATAGAAACACATTCACACTATCAGGCGTAAACCATTGTTTGGGGGGGAATTGAACCAAGTCTGTAACAGCTGGGGTCATTGTATTGTTGATGGAGGGAGGGGGAATAAAAACTCTGTGGCTGCTCCACCAATCAGGATAACATTCAGATTGTAGGCTCCACCTCCCAAAGCTTGTTTGTGTTTATATGCTTGTGAGTCAGACCTTCAGAAAATGGGATAAATGATCAACATTTTGCTGATATTAGCAGCTACAACTCATCCTGATTGCCTTTTTGATATAAAACCTCTTCTTGTTGTCTTTGAACAGTTAAATGAATCACTCCCTGGGAATCTTCACCTGTGGAAAACATGAAAAAGAACCTGTTTGTGCAGCGTGTCCTTTATCTCCACATCTGACATCTACCCTCCAGCAAAGTGTGCTGCCATTAAAAATAACTGTAGAGGAATAATCCATCATCTAGCTGTTCAGTGTATCTGCTTCTATAGGTCATAAAGAGACATCAGCATCAGTTTCAGTCCCTTCTATAAGCAGAAAAACCTCAGCTTTAAGCAGAGGAGACGGGTGGGTGAACAGCATAGATGAAATACTGTATGGAAAATGTTTATCATTTTTCTCTATGGTGTCATATAAAGATAATAAACTCAGTCTGGATGTTGAGTATTTATGTTCAGGGATGTCTTCAGTGGATGTAAAGAGCAGTGTCTCTAACACCCCCGTGAACGCTCAGAGCCCAGAGGGAACGTGACAAAGAGCCGCTCTGATTGTTCCTGTAGCTCCTCCAAATTTTCCCCGTCACCTCTGCAGCTTCCACAGGAGAAGAAAACTGGGTTAGAAGAGCACAAACAAACACAAGCTCTCCTCCAGCAGTTAATAAGTTACGCTGGCATGGACCCAACACAGAACCTCTACCCACAAGCCCTCCCTCGGTGAGGAGCGTGTGCCGGGGTTGAGTGCAAATATGAGACGAAGTCTGCAGCCGGTCTGAGAATTCTGCCGGGGCCGCAGCAGCCGCCACCGCCGCCGCCGCTCGGCAACTTCAGGGACTCAGCGGAAGTAAATGAGGACGGAGAAAGTGTCCGAGCTGCTGCTGTGGGCTGGAAATGAGCTCTTATGTAAGAAACTTCATCCTGTCCCCTGTAATCCCATCCCCCCTCTACACACACACACACACACACACACACACACACACACACACACACACACACACGCACACACCTATGTGGGGCATTAATAAGTCATCAGTCAGATGTTTTGCTCTCTTTCAGCCCATCTTTCCTCATTTACAGCGTGCAGAGTGCAGAGCACCAGCAAACCTGCTCCAGTGTGTGTGTGCGTGTGTGTGTGAGCAGCATGTCAGAGCTGTTCACAGTGTGTGCGGTGGACTCAATAGAGCGTTCCTGCCTTCACGGTGCCTGACCTACCTGCTCTGATCAGGTTTCATCAGGACAGGCTCCTCGCAGGACTCACTTTGTTTCAGCTCTTCCCTCTGAACTAACTCCTGCCTCTGTCTCTGCTCAGACCTCACCCAAAAGCCTCAGAAAAAGAAAGCTTTTGGAGCGCAGGGGGGGAATCTCCAGTGCAAATTCTGCTCGCATCCTAAAACTTTAAGTACGAGAAGTCAAATGAGAGCTCGGAGAAAGTGATCATGGATAAAATGAAGTGGCTCTAAGAGGGAAATGTCTGGGTTTGTAGGTCACAGGATCTGCACCAGAAGAGTCAACTGAGAGTCCACATCTCCCTTTATATGACCAGTGGAAACAAATATCTAATGTTTGTTTACCCTAACATGTTCATTTTCTGAGTGTGAGAGAAACAACCTGTTATTGGTCAGATTAGCGCCTAAACCCAAACTTATGTGGAGTTCTTGGTCAGTAAAGAATTTAACAGTCTTGTATAAAGTACATGAGAGCAATACTTGAGTAAAAGTTCAAGTATCTGACCAGAAAATGACTTTGGTAGAGGTTAAAGTCACCTTTTACAATGTTATTTGAGTAAAAGTCTCAAAATACAAAATATTTAGTGAACCTAAGTATCAAAGTAATATTAAAATCCTAACATAAAATATACTTAAGTAATAGAAGTATGAAAATGAGCACTTGGATTTTTTTTTTATCATGTCACATATATTGGCTTCCTTACAGTAAAATTAGAATATCCAGGCACAGGAGAAAGAAGCTTCAACTTTTCCTGCATTGAAAATTAATCATCTGCCATCACTAATGGTGAGTAGCGTCTCTCTCTCTCTCTCTCTCTCTCTCTCTCTCTCTCTCTCAGCTTCCTTGTGTTACATGAAAAAATTGCATGTTTCTTTCAACTGGCAGAAAGTTTTCAACCAAAACCAAAAAGGTGTCCATTTATCTTCAAAAGAGTTGATTTTCTAAGTTGTGAGAATTCAGTAATATTCTAAAAGGTGACTAAAATCATTTTCTGCTGTAAGACAAGTCCTTTATTCGAAGTGGTTTTCAGTAGCAGAGTCTTCAGCAGCTGCTTCAATAATGCACTTGGTTGTTGACATGAAAAACAGGCAGATTGTCACCAAATTAAATTTATCCTGATTTCATTTTGAAGTTATGAGAAACAAGACTGGCTCAGGGAAATGTGGTGAAGTAGAAGTAGAAGTTGCCAGAAATATAAATAAGAAGCAAAGTGCAGGTATGTGAAAACTGTATATTAGTACAGTAATGAAGTATCTGTACTTCTCTACATTACAACACTGGACCTGCCTTGCTTTCATGCTGCATTAGTTAACTGGCTAATTTTTGGCAGTCATGCATGTGGCTAATGCAACGGCCAAGTGGACCATTCCATAACGGTACATCACGGCTCATGGTCATATAGGAAATTTAATATACTAGGACTGCTTTGTCCATATTTTAATTTATTGGTGTATTGACATGGCAGGGGTCACTGGTCTCCATTGCTATTATTTGGAGGATTGCAGACTGCCATTGAAAACTACAACAAAGTCTCCAAATTCCCAAGATCCCAGTCCAGTTCAGCATCTGTGGCGTAAACTGAGGTCTCATCCAAGGAGACTCCACCTCAAAGCTTCAGGACTTTAAAGATCTGCTGCTAATGTTTGGAGCCAGGTACCAAAACACACCCTCAGAGGCCTAGAGGAGAACAGGTCTCAGTGTCAGGAACACATGTATGTTTCAGCTCATTATGTTGACATTGTATACGTTTCTTCTGACACACATAATGTTCTGTTTCCTTATTTTGGATAATGTCCTGTTTTTACACCTGAGCTGCTCTCTACCACCAAGAAATAATGTCCTGATGTCATCAGTGATGCACAATGTGACAACCAAACCCTGAAATGGTGACTCAAGCAGTCTTTAAATAGATCTACTAGAACGGGATTATGCAAAAATTAATCCACGGCTGTTTTTATCAGGTTAGAGGTGTAATTACCTCAGAGTATTATAGCATCCACATTTCATGGAACTGTGTGTGTAAAATGATTCCATTAATGCACTGTTACCTCCTTTTCTTTCATATCATATTAATCAAACATAATTAAGTGGGTTATTGATTATTATTGTTGTGTGGTTGCTCTGTCACAGAGATGTGTTTTAATGTCTATAAATAGCTGCAGTAATGTGATTATGATAATACAGCAGAGAAGTGGATCAGTTCACGTGTCTATGTTTGAACAGACAACATAAACTATGTCACCTCATTACTCATGTGCAACACACACACACACACACACGCACACACACACACACACATACACACACACACACATGCGCTGGTCAAGTACTTTGGCTTTGTCCGCCTCTCAGATTAAAGCTACCGGGCTAATTTGCTGCTATGTCGCAATTCCTACATAATCCCTCTCTAATCCTCACAGACTCGATTAAACAGCTAAATCTCCAGCTCAGTATCTGGCTCTATCTGTCGCACTCTTCATTCCTACTCCATCCCCTACACACCCCCTCTCTCCACGGCCTCCCCTCCACCTTTGGACTCTCAGCCAAATCTTCTTTTTCTCGCCCGACTCCTCGTTCAGCCTCTCTCTTTCTCTTTTCTCTGACTCCGACTCGTTCCTCCCCCAGATGCTTTCATCACATCTTTTATCAGACTCAGATAAAACGTCAACAGCTCGGCCACGAGGTCACCTTTTCTTAAACGAGGTGCTTAAGATACTTTTGGCAAACTGGGTCCAAAACTCTTGATGAACCCCTCTTTTTTTCACATTTAGACTAATATCTCTCCCTCTTTGAGCCGTGTGAAGCTCTAAATTGGTCCAAAAGTTGTTTTTTTCTTCTTTTGCAAAAGTTTTTTGAAAATCTTCTTAAGAAAAATCCAGCTGCAAAGATTGTGAAGCTTAGACTTCCAATGACTTAAGTGAGTCATGAATAAATACGTTCTAATAAACGTGTTGGCCTGCAGAGAATATCAAAAGGTAGCAGTGAAGAAAACAAGATCATTTACAGTCAAGTCAGAGAAAAGTCTGCAGACGTGATCGATCTGAGGAATCTGATGAGATTATTGTTTTCTGTACCCTCACATATGACTTCATTCTGTTTTCAGTGAGCACTTGTAACAGTTGTTACTCAGATTACAGAGACAGAGTTAATAAGAAAGAAAGAGCTGAGACAGTTGATGGTTCAGCCATCTGTTGGTGATGCCTTTGGGTTCAGGTCAGGGGAAATTGCAGGTGAAGGTAGGAGACTATTGACTTTTTAGCTGGGTAATTACTGTCCTGTAAAACTTCTTAGTAAAAAAACACAGTATTAAATTAAATAAGTGGTTATACAGTGTTTTTTTTTTGAAAAATAAAAACTCATTCTAATTGGATTCACAGCATATTGTTGTATAAATGTAAAAATACAGTATTTTACTGCCCCTCCCAGCCGTTTGGTAGAGCTTCAGCTCACAAGCTTTACACAGAATGCCTTTGCTAACTGCAATATAACAATTGATGCGACTATGAGTGAGAAAGTGGGGGGGGGGTGTGATGCAGCAGGAGTGATCTTCAACTGGAAACTGTAACGTACTGTAAATGGAAATATGAATGTAAGGACCACAGGCAAGTGTTAAAATTCCCACAATGCATTCTTTATCAGTGTATTATACTGTTTTACAAATATACAGCACATTACTGTTGGGATTCTGGTGAAAATTTACACCAGCTCCACCCAGGCACCCTGAGGCAGCAATATGATCCCTACCTATTTCACTCTCATTAGTTAATATTAACTTAAAGAGGGGGTATCAGGCTTTCCCACATTTACAAACATGGACATGAAGTAACAATCCTAGATGCTCAGACTGAAGGTGTACAGCTTTTCAAGGCTCTACATATTCATGTGTTATAGAAATCCCTGAATCTGTCTGTAAACTGAAGAAAACGATCCGTTCGAGGAAATAGCACCAGATCTTCACATGACATGCTGAAACGATGAGGTCAACACATAAGAGTCATGGCTTATGAGGGCAGCAGGCCTCAAACACCAAGGTCTGCTTATTTCTCTGCCCCTTAAAGGCCTCCAGAGGGCTGACAAATTAAAAGAAAGGGGTTTTTGCAGCAAAGAACCTTAAAGAGATAGCAGCCAAAACAAAGTGTCTTGGACAGAGGCTGAAATAAGGGTTTTCTAAAACATTAGTACGGGGAAAATTATGTGAAGCTACTGCAGGGGCACCAGAGGGACAGAACACAGCCTAATACATACCCCTCCTTTAATGTTTTTGTTCCCCAAACTGTGGTGCCATCTTTAACCACAACAGTTTACAAAGCAAGAGAGAATGAAATAAACTCAAGAAACAGAAATGAAAGCACCCAGGGTATTTATGCCTAGAGGTCAAAGGTCATCAGTAGCTTCCTTTAACTCTGGATAACAACCAGAAGTTCCATCTTCTGAATCAAAAATCAGCGTCAGTTCAGCATCAAGTTCACACCATTTGACAGTTGGTGAGGCAGATGAAATCCTATCTGAAGCATAAAGTCAACCAGCAGGCCACCTCCACCTGTGGGTCCATGTTCTGGATCATGAGACTCATCTTTAAACCACTCGCTGAGACTTACCCACCGCCCTGCCCTGTCCTCCAATCACAGCTGTTGTAATATTAAATATACTCTGAGCTCCAGCAGCCTCTCTTCTCTGTGGCTCCATGATTTATTGAAGAGCTTTGGGTGGTGTCACGCACCACCTCAGTGTGCATAACCTTGGGCTGACATCACCCCACAGAGTACAAATTAAACTGTTCTGGGACAAATAAGAGACGCTTCAATGTCACTCTCCTCTCATTCAGTCAGCTGATAATGAGAGGAGGAAACAGACACAGACTCACAGGAACGCTGCTTTGCTCCTGATTTGGAGTTTTATTATAAGAACAAAGACAGAGCCATGCTACACACTCTGTGGGATATTTCAGGTATGTCTGCAGCTGTTTTTGTCCTATCCAAATCTGAACAGTGTGGTCCTACTAGTAAAGTTGATCACTATAGTTTGTGAAATGATTGTAACTTCTTTACACCAAATTCCATGATGGTGGAATTCAATTTGATACAGCAAGGAGTTGGTGCAATGTAAAAATAAAAGAGAAAGTTAATGAGGCATTTTAATGAGGCAACTCAGTTAGGCACTCTGTAAGTAATAATTGTAAAAAATGAGACACAGCTGTCATTATTCAAGTTAAAACCAAGTTTTATCACACCATGACATGCGCAGATCATGGCCAAACCTGCTACAAAATAACTCAATATTGAAGGTAAGCACATAAAAATACAAAATCAGTTAATCAAATGTAATTTAACACACAGTAACAAAACACAAGGAAACACATTTCCTCATCTATCAGTTTAGAGTTATGTGACAAAACACAACATACCTAAACACAAAGTAACTTATCTCAACGTAACTAGAGAAAATGTAACTAAACACAACTTACAATATCACAAGTGAGGTAAAGTTACCAAACACAGCAAATCCTGACAGAAGATTGATGCGTCTCTGGTTCATCTTCACTCTATTACTGCACGGGATCAGTTAATTTTCTCACCATTGTGTTAACTGATGCTGTAAATGTTCCATTGAGTTCCTGCTGTCACCCATAGCCTGTATAAAACATGGACGTAGTCTCTGTGACGTCACCCGTCTGCTACTGCAGCTCCGTTTTGAGGCTAAATGGCGGGCACAGCCATATTGGAAATGGGACGAGTGACGAGTGCCCAAACTCACAGCTATTGGGCATCCGTCAGTCACGTTATCTGGGCTGTGGCTCTAATTGGGCGAGCTCTCGATCCTAATATCTTCTAAATGGCTGAGTTAGAAAAAAATTCACCCCCCTCACAGTGTGTGCCGGAAGTGAAATTAGCGATCCAGATGGGAGACAGAGTTTGTACCAGGCTTTAAATACGCTCATTTCGGCTCTGAAGACGGCCTTTTTCCCATCTGCTTGTACAGTACTTCCGGTGCTTCTGGAGCCAGCTTCAAGCGGTCACTGGAGGAACAGCAGCTTTTTAGCACTTCACTGTTGTCTCATTTTTTTCAGACCAGAGGTTGCCGCTTGCTGTCTCCTTATGATAAGCAGCAAGCTTCAGTCAGAAAATATAAAGTCTATGTGGAACTACTAAAAACTGCAGTTCATTTACAGCATTTAAAAACACATTCACAGCCAGGTATAAAAAAAAGCTTCTGTCCAAATTACTTCTATTTTTTTTTATCTGCACACACTGTACAATTTAGAAAATATTGCCCTCATGAGTTTGTCCCACTCCATTGATAAGTCTCACTCCATTCATGTTGGGCTGTAAAACCTCAAACCTGTTGACTGCTAACCTGTCTCTGCTCATTATGACTGTTTGTTGTTGCAGTCAAGCTTAATATGATCTGATTTTGACAGGGTTTGTTTTGTTTTGAAAGTCACAGACTCTTTATGGATGGTTTCCGGGCACTACTTCTTGTCAATCTTCCCCACACCGAACTGACGTGTCACAGCTCCGTGTCACAACCTGCAGGACCAGGTACGCAGCCGAACCACAAACTAACAGATGCAGTGTGAGTTTACACACAAACAAGAATAAAACCTATCTGTTTGGGTTCCATGGTTCCTTGTGCAGTACTATGACAGAATGGACTACATATGTAACCAAATTTTAGACAATAGGAACAGATGTGTGACAGAATTTCAAACTCCTGGTGGGCCCCTAAACCCTACTTGCTGCCTTGTTACAGTCTAGACCACCAAGGTGGAGGCGGCGCACCTATGTGAGGCTACTTGCGCTTCCCTTCGTGACTGCGCCATGACACCCCCCACCCCTGACCTCTTTCCCCCTCCCACATGTGCAAGTCTTTGAGTTTGATTTTAGTAATGTTTTTTTCAATGTTGCTTATGTGCTTTGGTGCCCCCACCCCACCTTAGGGGCCTAGATTGGTATTTGCTTTTCCCCCCCTCTTCCTTCCTCTTGTACTCTTTTCCTTCTAATGAAACGGGGTGCTGCAGGCGCTGGCGAGCCAACAGTTCTCCTGCTCCTGTCCTACCCATGTTATGTGTCTCTGTCTGTTTTATGTCTCTTGGATGGGATGTAACTGAAAGGTAAATCCTGTTGTGCTGAAACATGTACAATAGCGAGTAAAGTGAATCTTGAAGTAACAGATGTGACAACATGGAGACTACATCCATATATGGTCTCAGCCCCATCAGAGTGGAGTCAAGCAGATCAAACAGTACAGAAATTCAGGCACAGAAACCAGACCAGGAGTCAACAGGTTTTAGGTTTTAGAGCTAAACATAAACCAGGAGAGGATCACCACTGGAGGGGGAATCCAGGGAACCCCTTGGTCTGTGACTCCATCTGTCTTATGGTCCTATCTGGACTGAATAAGCAACCAATGTGATTATACAAATGAAAGAGCACACAGAATTTTATCCAAGGCTTAATCCCGAAAGATTTATGTCGCTGTTAGGAGGAACTGAAATTCACGTGCCATATTAAATCCAGGGATCTCAGAAACCTGAAACTAGTTCCGAAATTAAACCAGTTCCTGGTATCCATCTGAGTCACTGTTTCCACATGGCTCTGGCTCTGTGACAGATTCTTCTAGGAAAGCCATGTTACAGATTACACAGCAATGACTACAGTTAATTTTAGTGAACTATCCTGTGATCTCTCTCTATTGGCTGCTGTTCCTTTGAGTAACAGGTAAAAAAATACAAACTATTGACTTTTTTTGTTGACTTTAAAACAGTTCAGCGGTTTTCCTCCTTGAAACACCATGAAAACCAACAACATATCATTCCAAACATTCAGACATTCTTCTTGAATGGTTTACAGTCATCATCATCATCAAATGGACTGACCCTACCACCCAGAGGGAGAGAGTGTGTATGTGTGTGTGTCTGTGTGTGTGTGTGTACAGAGTTTGTTATGTCCACTCTGGGTTCACTGAGGTCACGAGAGAGAAACACCAAAAAGAACATGTCTTCAGTCTGTGCGCTGTCTTTGCTGCATGTTCTGGTAATCAATGACATAACTCCAGTCTCTGAGTCTGATGGAGAAACATAAACAAAGATTCTGATGAGGGATGACAGTCTGATCACATCGCTCCTCATGAAAGCAGCGGGCATTCCTCCTTCTCTTTAAATCTCAGCTTTCTGATCTACAGGAGCTACATGAGCTCTGGTTGAAAAGACTGAAGCTGCTCTGAAGAAGAAATCCTTTTTGTTGTTTGTTTTTTGTATGCATTTAGTTTACAAATAAATATTGAAGCTCAGAAAATGGTTGGTGTATCTTTTTCACAGCTTCTCTGCTATTTCAAAAGTAAAATGTACCCAACAGCAGTTTTTTCACATGTGCTTGAGTGTTTCCCCTTCACTCAAGACAACATTTTCATTTAGGCCGTTAAAGTTTTGCAGGACAATTTTATCTTTTTCTGTCATTCAACTGTGCAGACAGATGCTCTCCCCCCAACTCCGCCCTCACCCCATCCTCCTGTGAACTTTGTCACTGGATCAGAACTCTTCCAAATCATCTCCATGGCACCAGCCGGGGCCTTGTCATCATCAGACGGCAGAGACACTGTTGAGTCTGGGTGGAGATGAAGTCCTGGGGCTTATGCATACGCACACATAGACATATAACACACACACCCTTTCCTTAACCACAGGTTTTTTTTGTAATGGTTTAGGATGTTGCTTATGTGCTGGGGTTTTTTTTTTCAATCCCAAACTGTGACCCCCCTAGGAGCCTGGTCTGATATTATGCTTTTTTTCCCCCTTTTCCTCCCTTGTGTTTCTACTTTTTCTCATCTAATGAAACGGGGCCCTGCACACACCTGACAGTCCTCCTGCTCCTGACTGAAACTGAAACACAAACAAACTGTGTACTTTTTGATTGTGTTTCAAATTTAAGAGTTTTTTTTAGTGCCTGTCTGTCACTCGAGTCAGCCGTGCTTTTCTAAGCAACCCTCCTAATCTCCAAGATACTATCTTTACATCTCCAAAACAAATGCAATGTGTAACACACAAAGGCGTAACATTGGGGCAAAGCGTTTCCTCACTGATCCCCCCTCAAGAGAGAAACAGGCAAAATGAGGGGACAGAGTGTGTGTGTGTGTGTGTGTGTGTGTGTGTGTGTGTGTGTGTGTGTGTGTGTGTTTACAAGCCAGGCTTCTCGAGCTTCCACCGCACAGTAATGCAGTATGAAATCACTCTCTGGGACGCCAGTTTGATGTCCTCAGGCTGCTGTGTGTCAGTATAACAGTGTGAGAGGTTTGATTTGCTTTTCCAGCCTGACACTGGTGGACACTTCAGGAAGCGCAGTTTTCATGACTTCTGCATTCACTGTTAAATGTAACTTGTTGTTTCAGTGTAAAAATATGATGTCAAGGGCTGCCTGAAAATTAAATGTTAGGTCAAAAAATTGATTTTTGTCTTTCAAACATCAGCAGAAGTTATTTTGACTAAACAAGATGTCTTCTGTCAACCCTTGTCTCAGTTTGGTGGAATTAGAGTNTTTTAGTAATGTTTTTTTCAATGTTGCTTATGTGCTTTGGTGCCCCCACCCCACCTTAGGGGCCTAGATTGGTATTTGCTTTTCCCCCCCTCTTCCTTCCTCTTGTACTCTTTTCCTTCTAATGAAACGGGGTGCTGCAGGCGCTGGCGACCCAACAGTTCTCCTGCTCCTGTCCTCCCCATGTTATGTGTCTCTGTCTGTTTTATGTCTCTTGGATGGGATGTAACTGAAAGGTAAATCCTGTTGTGCTGAAACATGTACAATAGCGAGTCAAGTGAATCTTGAAGGAACAGATGTGACAACATGGAGACTACATCCATATATGGTCTCAGCCCCATCAGAGTGGAGTCAAGCAGATCAAGCAGTACAGAAAGTCAGGCACAGAAACCAGACCAGGAGTCAACAGGTTTTAGGTTTTAGAGCTAAACATAAACCAGGAGAGGCTCACTACTGGAGGGGGAATCCAGGGAACCCCTTGGTCTGTGACTCCATCTGTCTTATGGTCCTATCTGGACTGAATAAGCAACCAATGTGATTATACAAATGAAAGAGCACACAGAATTTTATCCAAGGTTTAATCCCGAAAGATTTATGTCACTGTTAGGAGGAACTGAAATTCATGTGCCATATTAAATCCAGGGATCTCAGAAACCTGAAACTAGTTCCGAAATTAAACCACTTCCTGGTATCCATCTGAGTCACTGTTTCCACATGGCTCTGGCTCTGTGACAGATTCTTCTAGGAAAGCCATGTTACAGATTACACAGCAATGACTACAGTTAATTTTAGTGACGTATCCTGTGATCTCTCTCTATTGGCTGCTGTTCCTTTGAGTAACAGGTAAAAAAATACAAACTATTGACTTTTTTTGTTGACTTTAAAACAGTTCAGCGGTTTTCCTCCTTGAAACACCATGAAAACCAACAACATATCATTCCAAACATTCAGACATTCTTCTTGAATGGTTTACAGTCATCATCATCATCAAATGGACTGACCCTACCACCCAGAGGGAGGGAGTGTGTATGTGTGTGTGTTTGTGTGTGTGTGTGTACAGAGTTTGTTATGTCCACTCTGGGTTCACTGAGGTCACGAGAGAGAAACACCAAAAAGAACATGTCTTCAGTCTCTGCGCTGTCTTTGCTGCATGTTCTGGTAATCAATGACATAACTCCAGTCTCTGAGTCTGATGGAGAAACATAAACAAAGATTCTGATGAAGGATGACAGTCTGATCACATCGCTCCTCATGAAAGCAACGGACATTCCTCCTTCTCTTTAAATCTCAGCTTTCTGATCTACAGGAGCTACGTGAGCTCTGGCTGAAAAGACTGAAGCTGCTGTGAAGAAGTCCTTTTTGCTGTTTGTTTTTTGTATGCATTTAGTTTACAAATAAATATTGAAGCTCAGAAAATGGTTGGTGTATCTTTTTCACAGCTTCTCTGCTATTTCAAAAGTAAAATGTACCCAACAGCAGTTTTTTCACATGTGCTTGAGTGTTTCCCCTTCACTCAAGACAACATTTTCATTTAGGCCGTTAAAGTTTTGCAGGACAATTTTATCTTTTTCTGTCATTCAACTGTGCAGACAGATGCTCTCCCCCCAACTCCGCCCTCACCCCATCCTCCTGTGAACTTTGTCACTGGATCAGAACTCTTCCAAATCATCTCCATGGCACCAGCCGGGGCCTTGTCATCATCAGAAGGCAGAGACACTGTTGAGTCTGGGTGGAGATGAAGTCCTGGGGCTTACGCATACGCACACATAGACACATAACACACACACCCTTTCCTTAACCACAGGTTTTTTTTGTAATGGTTTAGGATGTTGCTTATGTGCTGGGGTTTTTTTTTTCAATCCCAAACTGTGACTCCCCCCTAGGAGCCTGGTCTGATATTATGCTTTTTTCCCCCCTTTTCCTCCCTTGTGTTTCTACTTTTTCTCATCTAATGAAACGGGGCCCTGCACACACCTGACAGTCCTCCTGCTCCTGACTGAAACTGAAACACAAACAAACTGTGTACTTTTTGATTGTGTTTCAAATTTAAGAGTTTTTTTTAGTGCCTGTCTGTCACTCGAGTCAGCCGTGCTTTTCTAAGCAACCCTCCTAATCTCCAAGATACTATCTTTACATCTCCAAAACAAATGCAATGTGTAACACACAAAGGCGTAACATTGGGGCAAAGCGTTTCCTCACTGATCCCCCCTCAAGAGAGAAACAGGCAAAATGAGGGGACAGTGTGTGTGTGTGTGTGTGTGTGTGTGTGCCTGTGTGTGTTTACAAGTCAGGCTTCTTGAGCTTCCACCATACTGTAATGCAGTATGAAATCACTCTCTGGGATCGGTCAAACTACAGGAGTCCGACGACACACAGTCATATTGTCACACTCTCCAAACTAAACGAAAAGGTCGGACTGTGACCACCTGTGAAGTCCTTCGCGTCAAAAGTACTGAAGACGTAAGTGACAATTTACATTGAACAACAAAGTCACATTTTTATACTACAGTTCCCGACGGACTTTTAATTTACAATCCAGTTTTAATTGATTTTTGTCTTTCAAACATCAGCAGAAGTTATTTTGACTAAACAAGATGTCTTCTGTCAACCCTTGTCTCAGTTTGGTGGAATTAGAGTTTTTAGTTAACCTAACAATTTTAAGGTACTTGTTTGGGATAATGAATATAATTCAACTTTGTTCAGTTTTTGGTTGTTAATCTTGTATTTTCTCTTATTCAGGTTGTGTTTGTTATTTAACATAACTTCTTCTGGTAACTTTTATTTTCACCGAATTGAACTCTTGAGTTTGGTGAACGGTGGAGTGTGGCTGGCCAGGCTATGCTCGGAAATCGGACAGTCAGTTTGCCTCTCTACATTTGTTGTGGAGTTCAAACAGCCTGGGCCAAGAGGTAAGACACATATGTACCGCACTGCTCATATCCACTGTGTTCCCTCCTCACTCATAGTGAAAATGGTAGGTGCCACTCACAAAGGCATTTTGGGTGTAACTTGAAAGCTGTAGCTTTACTTAACAGCTGGGAGGGGCTCAAGTGATTGTCAAGTGATTATAGGTTGGCAAACATTTTTTGCCAACTTATAATTGAGTGTTACCCCAACAACTTCAGTTATCCTTTGTCACATTGATAAAATATGCAAGAATAACAAATGTGCAAAATCGTATTTTACAGTGAATGCTTTGGCTTTAACAATGGAGGTAGCAGCCAGCCAATTTCAGTTATCTGATTCATGTTACAATTTCCTCACTCACTTATTCTGTATGACAGACTGAAATAACCTTTTTGACTAGGTAGTGAAGAATCAAAGGAAAAAAGGATGTGAAGTTTTATTAAGTGACAAAAATGTGAACTCAGCCCATGCATACAGATGCATTTTATTTAATGTGTCTGGACTGTTCTTGATGTTTCGCATGTGTCAGATATTCTCCCAGAGCTCTGTTTGATCTGAGGGGAGTTCACAGTCAGCTTAAGCTGTGCTGTGTGTTTATTGTGAATACTCATGTTGCATTGAAATGAAGATTTATGGCATCTGAAGTGAGAAAAAAAGGCATCTCATTAAGAAAAAATAAAAAAAACAACATATATGCACAGGAACTCGGTCTCTGCGTCAGCACACACACAGAATGATCATACGTGCACACGCACAATATTAAACGTCTTCATCACACTGTCATGTAGAATGAAAATCCTCATTTAGGTGCAACATGTTTTTGGTCCCTCGTGGAGACGCTGCGCTGCAGTCACTTCGTGTCCCTCACTCCTGTTGTACACCCCCATACTGTTCACAACGCTCCCGCCAATTCCCTCAATGGGATCACTTTAATCATGATGGCAGATTCATATATCCCCACCCCCTCTCTCCCCCTCACACACACTCTCTCATCCTAACACACATCCTCTGGGAGGAAAAAGGCAGGCCTTGTCTGATCTGTAATCACTCTCTTGAGCCCCCCCTGCGCTCACGCCCCCTCCACTATCACATCATCAGGAAAATAACTTTACAGATGCAGTTTAATAACGGCGTCGGCACGTACCACAAACCCACAGAGGGATCCAGGTTTCTGTCTCATCTCCCCTCCTGACACCACCTGTCAGCCGGAGACACATCACACACAGGAGTCGATCAGAACTCCCCTTAACCGCCAAAACTTGTCGCTCATTCCTCTTTTACCTCCTCCCCGCGTTAAAAATAGACCCAAGCTGTCAAATGCCAGGCACCATTCCTCCCTGTCCCTCTCTCCATCCTTCACTCACACTCCTCAGCCATTCATGAATCTCTGCTGCAGCAGCTTTTTGGTCATTAACAATCCTCTGACAGAAGTGTACGCGGCTCATCAGTGAGGACGACTTTCTCATTTCATTCACTGTCGATCAGCGCTGATGTGAGCATGTCAGTGCAGAAAACAAACCAATTAAGAATCAACTGTAATTCACTGACACACGACTACGCAGGAAGCCACACAAAATGTCACTTTGGTAAGAAAGAGGTTTCAAATTTGGTGTGCGAATCCTGACGGCTGGTTACAAAAAAGCTGAGGTGGTGAGACCAGCAGAGAGCACTTTTACTCTTACAGCTGATATTTATGCCTTTAACTCTTGCTGGAGGCGCTGTGATACCATCCAGAATCTGTATTGTTTTCCTGGGATTAAGACTCTGTTTCCCATGAGCACCATCACCCACTGTCATAGAAATGTGACCATTTCTTTAGAAGAGTTTTTTTTTTTTTTTTTTTTTTTTTTTTTTTTTTTTTTTTTTTAACTGGACTTATCTTTGTTCAAAGGTGACAACAGTCTAACTTCATGAACTCAGTTTGTAGTTTAGTGTTCCTCACAGCTCGGGGCTCTGAGACATGTCTGTAACGTTAGTGAATCCTGGTTGTGTCCTACAAGTGCTCATCTACCAACTCCAACCTCACCAAGCAGAGCAAATGTAACCTGGCTCTTCATTTTATTGATAGACTCTCAGGTTTGAACAGATAACTGCAGAATAATTGCTGCATGTGGACAGGAATCAACATTTTCACAAATAGTTCAGCCCCTGTTTTAGCTCTTAGCCTGTGCTCTATCACTCTCCTGTTTAGCTTTCTTCTGCTATAACCTCCTTTTTCCGTCTGATAGTCCAGCTGACCTCAGATGCCATGACATAACATTTAGAAATATTTTTTGGAGCTGATAATCTTATTTAAAATCATGGTTCAGGAACAACTTAAGTCCCCGCTGGAGATTTTGTGGAACGCCAAATAGAAATCAGACTGACAACAAACAATTGGGATGAGACCCAGTTTCTCGGCTCAGTTGATGGAAAATTAAAGCCATTGAACTGATCATCAGTGTATTCAACCCTTTAAAGCCCAACCTATCAAAAAATAGTCTGAAAATTCCAATTTTTTGGGACTGAGATGTTTTATAAACTGAGACGGTTTATAAACCCTTTTAACAATATATATTATTTGTATCACATTTGACACACTGGGCAATTTTGCAAACTATTTTGTGTATTGTATTAAAGTTTCTTAGGAAATATGCATTTATTTCATGCAGAAAACACATTTTTTTAAGTCATTATTTCTACTTTATTCTTGCTGCAACTTCTTGAAGATTAGCAATGATTTTCCTGAAAATCTGTGAGTGGATGATTCCATGAGAGAATTTGAAAAAGGCCAAAATACAACTTCAGCTGACTCTTATGATATGACAATCCTCAAGGTGGTGGAATATGATTTTAAAAATATTCTTAACAGGCTTTTAAAGAGACCTTTCATCATGTTGATGAGATAGAGGTCTTTGAACTTATGTATCAAATATGATTCATTTGACTTTTCCTGATGTGCGCCACTGGCACTTACTCCACTCACGCTCACTCTAAACATGATTTTGTTGTTCAAGCAAATGTATGTCTGTCTGTTGATTCAGTCATACACCAGAATCTGTTAGAACAGAAAAGTGCTGCATGCTTAATATCAACATGCCATCAAAATGAGATTAATTCAAATTAATAAATGACAAAGCCTCTAAGTAATTAGATAACTTTTACAATTAAGTCCCACCACTAATTTATTGATGACACACCAAGAAAATTACAAATCAAACTTTTTGAGTCCTTAGATCATTTATCAACAGAGTAATCTGAGCTCCATGAGCTACAGAAACAGCTCATGAAAAGCTCATTGACTGTTTAATGTAGACAACAAATTGCCTTCAGATCGTCACGCGCTCGCCCTCTCAAACAATCCATGGAGTGGAAACATCAGCTCAGAAAGTGAGCACTTTGCCTAATCACTCTTAAAGTGTGAGGCTAATGGAGCCTCACGCGTGGTTGGCCTCAGGAAATCAGTGAACATAATGAGCAGTCACTAATGAACCCCCCCAACATGGATGGTGACTCTGGACTCACAGCCTTTCTCTGCTCACTCAGGTTCAACTACAGGCTCAGATGAACGCGTTTGGAAACAAAAAAATGTTGTTCTGTGGATGGAGTGACAAGCCTTTCCACACTCTGGCTCTGAAACAGAGTCAGCAATAAGCTAAACTGCCTCAGACCCCGGACTTAATCCTGAAAGATCCTGTTTTGCATTCAGTTGAGAGACTTCCACCTCTTCAAACACATGTGCAGGGGAGATTATGGGGCTTTCTGTGCAGCTGCTTACTGTACCACAGAGCTGGGTACAGTCCTACTGCTGCATGCAGGAACATGAGGAGAGGGATGAATGAAGAGGAGTGTGTGTGTGTGTGTGTGTGTGTGTGTGTGTGTGTTTGTGTGTGTGTGTTTCTGCTGGCAGTAGAGGACACAGCAAAGACAACATTTAGGAGGCTTCAGCTGCACACAGAGCAGCTATCAGAGCCACTGTTCCTTCTCTGTGATGCTTCATGACAGATTTTTGGGGCTGTTTACTCTGCGTCTTGCTTGGGGAATCAGAAAACACAGCGAGAGGAAAGTGATCAAGCTGTCATGTGAGCCGCAGACAGCTCTGACTTTTAACAATCGTCGCCTGGTGAGGGGATTTACAGCCAGCGAGGGCAGAAATAAAACTCTGTTACTGTTTGCTCCAAACTCCATCAGTCTTCTGCATTTTTACGAGTTTCTGTATCTGGGACGTCGTCGATGTATTTGTGTATTTCAAAGAGTATGTGGCACCGCAGCCATCAACAGGAGGGATGAATTAACCTGAAAATGTCTCCCTGTGTTTCACCTCACATTGGTTGATTATCAGTCAGGAAACCCATCAGATATGGAGTCATAACCACACGCTCTACTTTACACTGTGGATTCATGAGGCACACATTCACTGCTCTGACCGATGTTCACAGGACAGTCAGGGTCAGATTACTATCAGTGTTTGTTCACACTCATCTGTTTCCATCAGCCCTAAAGTTGAGAGTGAACAGCTCAATGATTGTTTCCCCTCAAAATACATCACATTATCTTGTATCTTCAGCATTCAAAAGTCAATATTCTCAGTAGAAGGTGGTTCCACATCTACAAAGGGGTTTGTTATGAGGCTTCTTTAAAGATAATGGTTACCAATTCAGCAGAGACACTAAAGCATCTGTTCCATGGTCTAAACCACACCAGTTCTCAGAAAACACCATCTCAAGATTCTCTGTTTTAGATCACAAAGATCACAGAGCACCTAAACAGTTAAGTATAGTTACAAACAAGGCTAGAAAACACCTGCTGTTTGACCACATTTTGGCATCCAAAACTTAAAGAGGGAGTATTGTGCTGTTTTTATTTTCTATCCTGTCCCTCTTGTGCCCCTGTAGTAGCTTTACATGCTTTCAAGCTTTGAAATAAATCTCAATTTTTCTGTCTCTGATGTATTAGGACATGGTCACACTGGCCATTCAAACCACGCTGTACTCAGGAATGATTGCTCCCCTTCGACACTTCCGTCACACCTCTACAATATGAACCAGACTTAAGCATGATTGCCGACGCAGGCAAGGCCCGCCGTCGTCAGTTTGAAGCCTTAGTTTACATGACACAGTCTCATCAGAGTCAGCACAATGGGGAACACACAGGACATTTTCAGCTTAACTTAACTCTAACTCCTCCCCCATTGACTGAATGATTGTTGGGAAGAATAGTCGCAATTAACATAAGTTATGCATCGTGTATTATGAGCATACTGGATCCTCATGCTTGTGCTCGTACATGAAGTGTACCACAGCGGGGAAGTGTATTGGACTGAGCACAGTTAACTTCATGTTGCACTGACCAAACCAACAGGACTTTGGGGTTAAAGCCTGCTTGAGCAAAGTGAAAATGGCCAGTGTGACCAAGTCCCTAGAAAACTCTAATTTCAGCCTCTGTCTGAAACATTTAGTTGTAGCTTCTGTCTCTTTAAGGCCCCCTGCTCCACAACCCCTTCCCTCTGATTGGCCAGCCCTGTTGAGGCCCATTGCAGGTGGAGTTATGAGCAGACCTTGGTGTTTTGGAACCTTATATGATGACATTATTTCAAAAATCTGAACGTCTGGTATTGTTACTTTATATCCCTGTTTCAGTTACCAGAAAGAAGAATACCCCCCCTTTAAAAAGACACACACCCATCATCGTAGCAGAAACCCTCTTGCTGTGCGGCAACAGCAATTCATTGCCACACACGACCACACTTTGTTCCATTTCAGTCTGTTGATTAATTTTAAAAGAGAATTGATGTCTTTGGTCTTTAGTCATGAACAGGTCAAAGGTTATTTTTAAATCATAGCCGTCTGCATTTAGTTCATTATTTACACCAAAGGTTCCACACCAGGCCTGAACTAACACACAAAACCTGTTAGGTGAAAGCTCCTCATGATAGATCAGCAGGGGGAGATGGAGGGAGGACTCCACACTAATAAACCAAAAAAACGTGTTCATTTGATGGATACTTCACACTGAACCCATGTCAACTTGTACCAAACGCCTGAACAGTCTAAAGACATT
Source organism: Thalassoma bifasciatum (assembly GCA_008086565.1). Classification (NCBI taxonomy): domain Eukaryota; kingdom Metazoa; phylum Chordata; class Actinopteri; order Labriformes; family Labridae; genus Thalassoma; species Thalassoma bifasciatum. The sequence continues at coordinate 23,847 of RPOG01002663.1, forward strand.
TCCTCCAAAAGTCACACAGACACCTCCTTCACAACAACAGGAAGTAAAAAACATGTTGGAAAGAGTTCCTGATAGACAGTAGAGTGTAGATGTGAAGGTGACATTGTCAGGGAGAAGTTATCAGCACTTTATCAAACTGTCCTTTGACACAATTGTGTGAAATAATCTCATAGTTCTATCTTTTATCTTTTAGAAGATCAGAGTGATTTTTAACTCCTGTCCACCAGCAGTGAGTGAAGCAGGTTTGGCTCAGAATCGTATCCACAGACTCTCAGCTTTGACCTTGTGCTGTATCTCAATGTCTCCACTCTCCTTTGAGGTCCTGTTTTACAGCCAACATAACCTAAAAAATAGTAACTAGGTCATTCTTAGACCAAGTGGGTGCTTGAGCCAGATTTGAGGATCTTGGCGTTTGGGGGCAGAGAGTGAGAACAGGGCAGTGAGAGAACAACATGCTACAACAACAGCTGTGCTTTGGTTCTTTACACTGACTCTTTATTACATGAAAAGATGAAAACAGATTAGGTACATTTTCTGGTCTCAGCTAATGACTTTATACAATAAGACAAAGTATAAAAGTGGGGGTCAAAGTCGAAGTAACAGAGAGAGAATCAGTGGCAGGGATTTCACTCTTAAAGAGGGAGTATTCTGCTTCCCTATAAAGAAACAGTGCTAGGTTTTAAACCTCATATTCATAAGTTGTAGAAATCCTCAAATCTGTCTGTTTACGAGGGCAGCGGGCCTCAAACACCAAGACCACCCATAGCCCTGCCCTTGACGGGCCTCCATTGAGCTGGAAGGGGTTTGTGGAAATGGGAGCCTTAAAGAGACAGCAGCTAAAACAAACTACTCAGACCGAAGCTGAAATGAGCGGCTTCTAAAACACCAGTGAGAGAAAAATTGTGATTTTTATTTTTTTGCTGTAAATCATGTTAAACTCCTACAGGGATACCAGAGGGACAGAATAAAGACTTTTAATAACTCCTCTTTATTGCTTTTTTCTCCCTTAACTTTGGCGCCATCTTTAACTAGTAAAGTTTATAAAGCCGGACTAAATGACCCATTCAAAAAAATTATAAAACACCGTCACCGTATCTTCAAGAAATGGTGATGTCATTATATGATGTTCTCCTAACTGGTTCATGACTCATTTAAGGGGTGGGCCTCAAACACCAAGGTCTGCCAAAAGCTCTGCCCCTTTCAGGCCTTCTTGATAGCTGCCCAATCAGAAGGAAGGGGGTTTGTGGAGTGGGGAGCCTTAAAGAGACAGTAGCTAAAACAAAATGTTTCAGTCAGAGTTTCTAAAACACTGAAGAGAAAAATTGGGGGTTTTTTGAGCTGAGTAAACCATGAAAAAACATCAAAGGGACATAATAAAGCCAAAAAAAGCACAATTGTCCCTCTTTAAGATTTAAATGCAAAACCTGCAGCAGGTAAGCAGCTTGAGTGTTTGCTCCACTTGCTAATGTTTAAACGTTAACTGCTGCCGAGTGTTTACTAATGGTGCATGGCAGGTGGGATGATATAAAAATTTAAGCAAAGGTTCAGTCTTCTAAAGTACATTTTTCTCATTTTAAATGATGTGATGATTGATTGTAGCAGCAATTAAAGAAAAGCTGGATCTCTGGTTCCAATAATAATCAAAAACAGCGTTGCCATATTGATGAGGTTCAGATGTGTACACCTTTCTGTGTCTCTCCCACAGAGGCCCTGACAACACATTAGTGATTTAATTTGCAGGGCTCGTGGAAAAGACTCGCTGCACAAATGACTCTCCATGTGTGAGACGGTTTGTTTTAAGCACTTTGGCTCTCAATCAGATGAAAACATGTTTTCTCTGAGGGCTGTTGTCACTTGGACTGAAAACGAAGAAAGAGAAATCTAATTATGACTTTGTTGGCGGAGTTCCTCCTCCTGCATATTGAGCGTATCAGCGGCGCTCTAAAACATACCCACTCTCATGGCCGCGTTCGTGGGAGAGGCTGCGCCGGCCAAGAAAGAGCGATGTGGGAGATATTTTCAATAAATAGCAATTATGCTGTATATGCTGGAGCGTGGAGAGAAGGGCTGAACCCCTGAGCCATTATTGGAGATAATGACATCAACCGTGCTCTCTCTGGAGTGTAGTTATGTGTGACAGAAAAATAGATAAGAGCTTATAATTACACACACACACACACCACCCAGGGAGGAGAGAGAGAGAGAGGGGTGTGAAAGAATAAACACACAGGGAAGACGAAGAGATGGATGCACACACACACACATTGACTGTATATACAACACACACACACACACACACACACACACACTGGTGTCCCCTCGCTCCAGCCCTCCTGGCCTCTGTCACTGATGAGATGCTGGAGCTGCAAACCCTCAGGAGACGAGATGAAGGAGAGGAGGAAGAGGAGAAGGAGGAGGGCTGGATGTCCAGATAGAGAGGGAAATAAAAGAGGAAGAGGAGGAGGAAGAGGAGGGGGAGGAAGAGATTTAATAATCCTGATAGAAGACACGGGGAGATGTTTGTGAGCAGCTCTTACGGATGATTCAATCCCTCTGTCAGTGAAAAAAGACAAATGTTATTAATGACTTGGCTCAAGAGCGGAGGAGGAATAAAATGGTTAGTCTGAATCTGAGGAAGACCTTTGTGTCAAAGAGGAAGATGCTTTTTTAAACATCTGTAACACCCCCATCTTCAAAGACTCAGGTTACCTTGAGGATCATATTTTACTGTCTCTGCCTGGTTTATATTTGTTTCAACTAAACCTTTCACTGAACGTGACGTAAAACTGATGTTTGTGTTTGGAGAGAGCGAAGTCTCAGCTGCCTCTCAATTAGAAAACATCTCAATCTCAGAAATCAGGTCTCACTCTGCCAGGATCTATACTTTAATGTCAGAGAGAAGAGGAATTTCAGTTTGTATGAACAGGATTTGATCGGGGAATTGCAGCAGTTACAGCCTGTTGTGTGACTCTTGACTCATTAACAACAGTTTAAAATGTCCCTGAATGCTCCTTTACTTCAATGTTTTTCTGGTCTCACCTCAGAAAAGGGGGCCTCTGCTTTATGTTTTGCTCAACCTGAGAGGACACAAAGGGAGACATGAGGGGAGGCAGCTTCATGTGCTGTGTCAGAAAAGACATGGAGGCAACATGAGCCGAACTACAGCAGAGTCAAAGAAGCAAAGTTCGGATCCACCATGGAAACAAGTGACAGGGGAAGTGAGGGAGCATTTCAGGATCACCAAAAATCACCTCCGACACTCATATGTCCCAACCCAAACACAAGACTTTGTACTCACACAGGTCAATTTTGAATTTATTTTTAACAGAACAAGATGTCTTCAGGGAAAAAAGCTTAAAATGTTATCTGACTGGGTCAGTTTCCATGAAGGTCACACTTGGGTCAGAAAATCAGAGTGCCCATCAGTCAGACAATCAGAGTGCCCATCAGTCAGACAATCAGAGTGCACATTTGTCAGAGGGACAGTAAGTCAGAAAATTAAAAGGCCTGCTAGTCAGAAAGTCTGTGATCCAGAAAATCAGATGGCCCATCAGTCAGAAAATCACAGTAATCATTCTTTAGAGGGTCCGTGGGTCAGAAAATTAGATGGCCCATTGATCGGAAAATCATGAGGCCTATCAGTCAGAGAAGCAGAATGTCTAGTCTTATGAAGGCCTGCTTATCAGATAATCAGAAGGCCAGTCAGTTAGAAAAGCAGAGTGCACACTTGTCAGAAAGCACATTAATCAGAAAATCGGAGTGCCTGTTGATCAGAAAAGCAGAGTCCCCATTTGTTAGAAAGCCAGTTATCTAGAAAATCAGAAGGCCCTTTAGTCAGAAATTCAGAGTGCCCATTCAGAGGGCCTGTTAGTCAGAAAATGAGAAGGTCTTTTAGTCTGAAAACCTTGGGGCCCTTTGGTCAGAAGGCCAGTTAGCCAGAAAACTAGTTTTGTGTTAGTTAGTATTCTTCATTTTCATTGGTACCAGTATTTCAGAGATTTATCACCTTCTGAAATTAGAATGGCTCAGAGCCATCTTAACACATAGCACAGTGGGCCCATGAGCTCACCTCCACCCCCAACAGGCCTCCTGATTTTCTGCCTGAAAGGCCCTCTGAGAACAGGCCCAGTTCTTCTTTTCTATCAAAGAAGCTTCATTCAAAGACTGACTGTAAATTAGAGGCCTGGATGACTTCAAAAAAATCAGTTTAATATTTTTAAACTGAGATTTTTGGCTCACTGAGCCAAAGAGCTTAAAATTCTGATAAAAAGACATAAAACAATAAAAAGTCATTTTGAAAAAAAAAAACGACTGACTGCTTAAGCCTGGTTTATATGTCTGCATTGACTCTATGCCATAGATTCTCATAGTGTGGCCTGCAGAAACATTCCTGGATCCCCCACCAGAAATTATGTAAAACAGTTATTTTTGATCCAACTGTACTTTGCTTTGAAATTTGAAGGATTTCTCAAGTTTTGCCAAGTTTAACCTAATTTATTAATTAGAATGCGTTTACTGGAAATCACTGGATGCAGACCAATAGATGTAGACTGTACAAACGAACCTGGTTATTAAAGTGATCCTTTTCCCTGCTTCTTTTTTTTCCTTGAGTGGCCCCAAATCCAATGTTAGGTAAACCAGTGGGGAACAGAATGATAGAGAGGAGATGTTGGAGGATATGAAACATTTGACAATTTAGGCATGTAGTTCTATTTTGGAGATTCAGACTCAGTGTATAAGCTTCTACATCAGAAAAGGACCGTGTGGACCTCCAGCCCAGGTTAAAGACACAGGAGAGAGTCTAACTCTGTGGTGCAGTGAGAGGAGAGCTTCACTGCTTCACACTGGTCCCAGACACAGTTTGTAGAGTCTGACTCAAAGTCTTGACCGTCTCCTAAATATGTTCTTGTTTTTTGAGTGACGTCCTCTAAGTGTTTCTCATAAATTGCCGTCATTTATCACGCTGGCAGATACTTTCTCTGTTTATAGGACAAAGTGACAGACACATCCATCGCAGCTTTACTGTCTCCAGTTAACAGCACCCAGCTCTCAGCGTGAGCAATGATCCCCACTAATTAACAGCCAAAGCTCACCTTTGTTGCTCTTCAGGAAAATCTCCTCATCATGACTTTGGTAATGAGCAGTTAATGAAAAGAACATCACCTGTTTCCTGTGCCTCGGGTTATCACCGCGCTCCACACATTCAGGGAGGGAGAGAAAACTCCACAAAGAGACGCTTTCCCAAAGAGAAACAAATGTCATTGTGAAGGAGGCGCAGGATCTCTGCGAGGAGAGCTTAGCAGATTTATGTCAGAATCTTTGGTGCTGTTTTTATTATGATCATTAGAGTCTGAACGCTGAAATATTCTTTATAAAGTTTGGTTGTTATGCCTAAGCTTCTAGTCAGTAATGAACGTCCTTGAATTTGATGTCCTTGCCAAACAATTTCACACAAATCCTTGTTTTGAGAAGTTAACTTGACTTCTAAAATTTGGTATCCATGGGAATATTTCCTTAGTGACATGCTGGTGTTGATTCATGTGTTTGTCAATTAGTCTTAACAGTTTCAGCTTTGGTAGTAGCTTCATAAAAGCGAGAGAGATGGATATAATCCTCTCAATTAACTCCAAGAAATGAACCAACTCTTTCTCTCTTAAACAGCTTTTTGGTTGCAGGACTGATTCAGAGCCATAATCAACAGCAGCTTTTTTTTTTTTTTTACTTTTCCACAGTTTCTGTATTTTCATGTCATTGTGACCTGAAGGTGATTGGACCGAGCAGGGGAATAGCTTTTTGTGTAAGCTGTAAAAATTCACACACTTATGGAGTTTACCTTGAGGAGACGATCAAACCCCCATGAACAGATGAATAATACGAAGTCGTCTGAGGGTGTTTTCCCTCAGTGCGGTCTGAAGGCATCAGTGTGACAAACATGTGCCTCTAACAGCTCGTCTCCTCTGGTTCTGCCTGGCTGAGAACACCAACACAGCTCTGAAGCCCTGCAGGCCCGGGTTTAATAGAGGGACCATAATGACTTTCTTCCACAGAGCCGCCTGCTGCTGCCACCATCACCTCACACTCTATTACTCCATCTGGCTTTCAAAGGGACACTGTAATTACACTTCTGCTAATGTTAAAGACTTTCCTCTTTGCACACAGGTGCACACTGCTGTGTCTGCCACAAAAGGATTAGCAGCCTTAGTGAGTCTGTCTGCAGAAGAGGATAGAACACTTAACTTCACACTGATAACTCTGCTGCTCCGACAATAACCTGCTTCTGAGGAAATTATCATTTCCTTTCACATATTTTTCATGACGTCAGGTAAACAGGCTTTGGGGCTCATCACTGTGAGTAGAGATGTCATGACTTTGTTATGTTGTGGTGCACAGTGTTGTCGACATATTTCAATGGAATTGTGTCTGTTATTGGGAGAGTTCCGATTTTTCGGAGGGTAATTATTTGGCACCTTAAATGAGAATCTGATTCTAGAAACAAGCGAGGAGACAGTTTACTTCAGAGGGGCTCCAACTCCAACTCCATCCAAATCATTTGTTTCTACTGTGAACTTTACTGAAATGTTTTTCAGCGATTAATTTTGTCATCAGTTTATTTAAATACCACTATATTAATCTAAATATGAGATGACCCTGGATGTAAGATAGAGCCGACCGATATGAGAATTTTGGAGCTGATGCTGATACCAATACTTGGGGCGAAAGACAGCCAATATCTGATATAATGGCCAATATCCCATATATCCGCTGATATATGATATAGAAACATTGATATATGGGTCAACGACAAAAAGAGGGTCTAAAAACGTATTTTAAAAAGCTCTTTGAAAATGGATAAAAACATATTTCTGGGAGAAGAATTATGTTTTCTAACAGATTTCAGTAGTTGACCAACATTTCAAAGTTTTTAACAGATTCATTATTTTTTAGTATTTTTAATTTGAGCACCCAAAAATGTCAGGTGGTGCAACCAAATATATGAAAATATATTTATATGTTCCTGTTATTTTTTCTGTGTGAAATTATTGGCAAGTATCTCTCAAGTCATTTTGTGTGTTTCATTTCTTTTATTTGTGAATAAGATAAATAATTTGATGTTAAAATAACATTTCACATTATTACATTGGTTGTACCACCTGACATGGAAATTGTTCCAGTCACCAATGAAGTGAAAAAACCTTTTTTATCAGTATTTCAGAGAAATCTACAAACTTTTCCACTTGGTCACAAATGTCATTTGGGCTCCTCTGGCTGATGCAGTTTCCTGTTTCCTGTTTTATTCTCTTCACTTTAAAATAAAAGTCTAATGTTACGGTTGCACCACCCTGACATTTGACAAGGTGAAAATTACGGGACAAAAGTTTTTTACATTTCTCAACAGCTTT
>RPOG01002663.1:31257-85181 GCA_008086565.1 Thalassoma bifasciatum
TGACTCAAAGGTCTTGAATTTGTCAGAGCAGGATTTGTTAATGTGCTATGTCATGTTAATGTTGTTAACAATAACAACATAATGCTGTTAATGGTGTTAATTTGTGAATGACTCAGAGTGGATACTGTCTTAAAAGCTGCTGATATAATTATTTTAACTGCATCCTGGGTCACTGTTTACACTTTTACACTTTTACATACAGCCATCAATCAGAGAGGATCACTTCATGTTCAATAAACAGACAAATGTAAACTTGAATGACTCATAGACAGACACACATACTATGATTTGATTGTAATGCAGCAGGATCCCCAACCATCGACTATATTTATGTGTTTTTGGTCTTAAATTTCATTCAAAGAGGCGTTAAAAAGGTCTGAATTTGACTTGCTGAAACCTGCAGATACCTTGAGATATCAATAATATGGATTTTCCCAGCTCACCCTGCATGTAAAGCTCAGACAGTCACATGATTATTGGTGACTTTCTGTGAATGTTGATTAGAGTTTGACCAATATGGGATTTTTTGGGCCGATGCTGATACCGATACTGGGAGCAAAAGAAAGCCTATATCCCATATATCTGCTCATACATGAAATAACAACATTGACATACACAGGATATATACTGTACATGAACACAAATTGTTATAATACCAATGAAAATAAAATGTGATTTTGGGTATGACACAACGTTATATTGTTATTTTACTCTTTTAATAGAAAAGGGTGGACGTGTGTATTGACAGGAGCATTTATCTCTGTTTATTTCACAAAAAGGCATCTTACACAACGTCAGAACGCCATATTATAGTCTTGTATTTGGTAATGGTGGAATTGTGAATTAACAGTAGCATTTATCATTGGCAGAGAGCAGCATGCAGCCTGACACAGACACACAGGAGCAGGAACAACACCATCTCCACACAGAAAGAAAAGTTTATACATCAGCTACATAATGGCCGATGTCGATTAATCGGTGACACGCCATCATCGGTTTGGCTCTAATATAAGTCGACCCCTTTTTTCCAAGACAGATTTCTGGAATCAAAGAGTATTTGATGACATATCTTATCACAAAGAACATTTTACTCCAAAATTCCAATAAAGCACAAGCCCTTTGATTGACTGGTTATTGTAAAGGGCTAAACAGATACAATTTGATTTTGATTTTGATTTGATGGGAAATAGGTGAAGATTTTAAGGCGTCCCAGAAATGTGGAACCATTTCTTGGTACCCAAGACTGAAGTCTGTGTCAATACCAAAAACTAAAGGTTGGAACTGAAGCCAACAGAGGAGCTGGACCTTCTTTGTGCTGACATCAATCACCTCAATTGTCCAGCTGATGATTACTTTTTAAAACATATAAAAATGAATGTAACTCCTCTAACAGTGTTTTCCTTTTCCTATGCTGTGAACTCAGAAAGCAGCTCTATTCAAACCTGAGGCAGGAAGTGAAACAATGAGAGCTGCTCCTGTGAAGTCCAGAGTCATACGCCTGTTACTGAAACTGCTCTGAAAGTATAAATAAGTGTGAGTCATGAGGGTCGTATTTAGTGGCTGAAGTGGCCAGGATTATGTCAGCATCCCTGAAGTGGTAAGTACATCAGGCTCTAAACCCCCACCCTGCCACCCTGCCACCCCCCGTAAGTACCTCCAAGTAAGAATAATTTAACACAGCCTATCTCCTCTAAGCCCATGCCCTCAATTCCCGTCTGTCCACGGCTTTATTAACTTTTTTTTTCTTTTGAAGGACAGGTCAGAAGGATGTTTGTTTACTTCTGCCTGTAACATCTGTCAGCAGCACCGGGAGCAGGCTGCGTTCACTCCCAGTACTCAAGTCCTCTTGACCGACCGGGGGGCAAAACTGCCATGTGACCTTCAGCACCATCGGGGGATCTCATAACCCCGGCTTCACCAAATCTTGTCCCCAACGGGTCGAGAAGAAAGACTTCAAACCTTGACCCTCAGTGACCCTTTCAAAAGCCATTAGATAACATTGACAGGGAAAAAGAAACAACTATTTCAAGAACAGCTCCAAAAAATCTGTCAAGATGGGGTTTACTTTTTAAGTCAAGTCGAGAAGATGGAAAACACACTTAACATAAAGTAAAACTGTCTTCAACATATCTCATTTCTTAAAAACTGATGAAGCTAGCAGACTTTTATTGTGAAGGGCAAAGGTTCACAAATGAGATTTATCCTTCAGAGTTTCTGTTGGAGTGATGGATGTTCACTCTGTCTTCTGATCCCTCACATTTTTTGGACCTAAGCCTGACAACAAGTTATTGGGACCCTGTTCGAACACCAGTGCCAAACCCCAAAAATGTTCACTCTGGAGAAAATGCCCTAAATGTGTATAATCACGACTGGGGCCAAACCCAGACTCCACGCCTCCATGAACCCCCATGTAGCGATCAAGTTCTCCTTATAATCTTTTTTTTTTTTTCTCTGTTTCTTTGCATGCCATAAAATTAATTCATGGCAAAAAAAACTTTAACATTTGAAGAGACACATACTCAAATAATTTAGTTCCCCCATTTTTATTTATTTATTTTTTGCTTTTCTTTTTTCTTTTTAATAACATCCAATTTGAAGCTTCATTTTAAAGTTGGCTGTGTATAGAAACCCATTTCAGCTAGTCAAAATAATTAAAATGAAAACTTGGGTGTGTTGAAATTTTCTTTCCCCACACATGAATTCAAGATTATGAGGTAAAAATTCAAAGTCCTGAGATAGCAGAAATTGTGATATATAAAGTTAAAATTACGAGACAAAAGGTATAAATTACGAGAAAAAAAGTCAGAGTAGTAAAGTCAAGTCACAGTTTTGAGACAACTCCAGAAGGATGAGAAAAAAAGTCAAATTTTAGAGATAAAAAGTCAAAATTTTCAGGTGGAGTCAAGTTTTTCAAATAAAGAGGCCAATTAGAACAAAAAACAAAAATTTTGAGATTCAAAGTCAAATACATTAGATGATACAATCAAAATTGTGAGGAAAAATAGTCAAAATTAAGTGGGTAAATTAAGGTATACTTTGAATTTTTATCTTATAAATTTGACCTTTTATCTCAAAAGTTGTTCTTGATATGTGCAAAAAAAAAAAAAAATCTTGTTAAGGCAAGTTTTTAATTTGTATTTTGTTAACTAGCTGAATTAAGCTCCCGTAGATATGCATGCTTTGGACACCTTGTGTATGAAAAGTTATGTAAAGGACGTTTCTGAACTCAGTGGGTGTGGCCAGGGTAGGCAACCAAAGTTGACATTTTTTTCTGAAACAATCAAACCTGAATAGCTCTGATGCGCAATGCGGGTCGAGACCAAAATGCCCAAACATTCAGTGCAGTGTCAAAGTCTAAGTGCTTGTGTCATCTTTTTTCCCATCAGTCACTATGTGCACTGGCTTTTTATTGAGGCGATTTTGCTCACATGCTTGGATGACGACACAAAAGTGAGGGCCTACTTGTGGCTTTTTTTGATATTTTTCTCCTTCTTTCTTATGTTTGTGAGCTGACGCCTTCGTGTCATAACGACGGGAATGAAGACAACAGCTTTGGCAAACTCAGAGGCTCGAAGCTGCAGCTGCCAGGCATTGTTCATATTTATGTCTTTATCCTGTAATTGGGATCTTTCTCCAGAGCTGTAAGTCAGCAGTAGCTGTGCCTGACGCTACGTCAGACACCTATTATTAGTTATCATTAGTGGTTACTATTCTACTCGCTGCACAGGCAGATGGGAAAGACATGAGCAGTTTGATGTGAGGCTGAGCGCAGAGGGAGAAAACCCAGCACACAGTCAGACTGGGAACCACCTGATAAGCCTGCTGTGGCTCTCTGGGCTGTAAATAGTCATTAAGCAGAGTACTGTCAGCGGCTGCACACAGCAGCAGAGCGGATTTTAGGACGGAGTCTGAGGCTGACTTCGCAGTCGTACATTGAGGGTGTCATTCAGCAGCAGATGTCATTGTTGAGACATGGCACAAACCCTGCATCCATCATGATAATGCCTCTATAAATACACCATACGCCTGCTATTTATTTTTACCCATAATGCCTGGTGGAGGGAAATGGTTATTGTCCCTGAATGGATGGAAGCAAACATCATCTGGGAATAACTCTGTTTATGTGGCCCACATGCCAAACAATACACACATCCACGTTTTACCGTCCACTGGAGATTTCTATCAGGAAATACATCAACGCCCGCATGCAGCAGCAGAAACACACTCACATGTGTGCAGGCTGATAGAGAGACAGAGGGAGGGAAGAAGGGAAGAGGAGAAGAGGGATGAAGTGAGGAAGCATGTGACTGTGACTTTAAGAGTCCACAGGGCCGGGCTGAGGTTGGGAAAGTCGCCCAGTGGCTTTCTCATGACCCTTGAGGGGAGGCTGTCTTCCTTCTGGGTGCTCGGATGAAGATGAGATGTCAGAAAAAGCCAAAGAGAAGAAGTGAGACAGTTAAAAACGAGACACTGTATCTACACTTCTAATTCGCCTGTAAGAAAAACTCACTAACTCTCATATCTGTACTTTTACGAGTGACAGCGGCACATCCAGACGTCTCCAAGCAACACGTCTCCACTTCTCCTCTGCCACTTTCCCACACTTTGTGTCATGTCGAAACTAAAAATACAGATGTTTGTGCTCATTTAAAAATAGGATGGACTGAGTGAATGTGGGGCAGGAGTTGTCAAAGCTGTGATGATGGGCCTGAGCGCGGTCTTTAGAGGTCAGAGCAGACTTTAATATGTGAGCGCTCCACACTCCTTAATCGCTGCATTAATCCTGAGAATGTGACTCTCATTAAGGCGAGATAATTAGATCACAGTGTTTACACGACCTCAGGCTTAGCTGAAGAGCTTTTCATATAAAACTAAAGTGAAGAGAAGATGTTCATGTTAGAGCCTCTGAGGGGTCAATTTACATCTTCTGGTTTAACTGAGAGCACAGGAAAAAAAAGGAGAGTCATAAACACACAGTGACAACAAAGACGGACAAAATTAGAGACACAAAAGAAGACTATAAAGAAACTCCAAACTCTAAACTCTACAGAATTACTTCAAGCAGACAGAAAGTGACCACAAATAGAAAAAAGTGACCAAAACACATTTAAATCCAATTTCTGCAATTCCAATACTAAAGTTTGATCCTAGTATTGGTTTGACAGAGATTCAAAAAGTTAGATCAGACGTCACTGACAAAGGGCAGATCCACAAGGATCTTTTCAACCCTGCTCAATATTCTCCTGTGTTAATAACAAACACAAGTGTGTCCTGCGTCATTAACACTGGTGAGTGTGTATTTGTTCCCATCAGAAACAGAAACAAAGGATGATATCTACAGCAGCTCAGCAGTCTGGAGGTACTTCTCCCTTGTTTCACCAAGAATTCAGACTGAAATTTTTGATGTGGATGTGAACAGTCAGAGGTATCATGAGCCAGTAAGGTGTAGTTTGTCAGTAGACTGGTACCTTGACTAATAGGTGTCCCATCTCAAAAGTGTTTTGACATATGAGCCATGTCTCGACCCATACACTAAAAAATCTCCAACAAACTGACCTACAACTAACCAGCTGCTAGTCCACCACTAACAAACTGACCCACAATTAACCAGCTGCTAGTCCACCACTACCCCACCACTAACAAACTGACCAAATAATTGCAAACCACTATGTAACCACCCTTTTACTTCCCCATCACAAACAAACCACCTCATAACTAACCCACTGTTACCCCACAACCACAACACCAACCAACCACTATCCAACAGCCCACCACTGACAAAGAACCCCACCACTACCTCGCCACTAACAAACCACCCAACCACTAACCAACTGCTAATCCACCACGAACCCACCATTCTACAACCCCAACACTAACCAACCACTATCCAACCACCCCACTGCAAACAAACCAACCCACAACTAACCAACTGCTAATCCACCACTACCCCACCATTCTACAACCCCAACATTAACCAACCGCTATCCAACCACCCCACCACTACCCCCCCCCACAGCTAACCAACTGCTAACTAACCACTACCCTACCATTAACCAGCTAATAACCCACTGCTACCCCAAAACTAACCGTCCGCTTTCAAACCACCTCACCACCACCCAACCGCAAGCCAACCACTAACTGACCACTACCCAACTGACCCAACACTAACTAACCACTGCCCAACCATCCTCTCCACCATTAACGAATCACCCATAACTAACCAACTGCTGATCCACTACCTATCCAAGAACAAACCACTAACCCACCACTACCCCACCAATAACAAACAACCCCACCACTAAGCCACTGCTACCCCCACCACAAACCAACCACTCACTCACCATTGCCCCGACACACCACCACTACCCCACTACTTACCAACCACCCCACTGCTACTCATCCATGACCCCATCACCACGACCCCATCACCACCCTACCACTGCTTCTCATCCACGACCCCATCACCACCCTACCACTGCTACTCATCCACGACCCCATCACCACCCTACCACTTCCACAGTGAGTGTGGCAGCATCCCACTGGATCACTAGCAGTGGAAGCATCAATGGTGAGCTCACATTCTTACTCTGGGCTAGTCTGCAAAACTTTCACACTTGAATGAAAAGAAACAAATGGAAAAAGTTGCAACAGGGTGTGCGATGGAACCATTTAATGACACCTGTCAAAATTCTTTAGAAACATCCTGAAAGTCTGAATGAGACAGAGATCATCGGACAGGTTTTCAAGGCAAAACATCTGAAGCTAAAGGGGAGGCGTGGGGAAAAGGGCAAAAATCAGCCAATAAGATTCAGTCATTCAGTTCGGCCTTCCTCCTCCACCTTTATTAGCATCTTCAAGTTGTCTGATCTCCTCACTAAATGCTGAACATTGTACTAAACAAGACCAGATCATTGCAGTACATTATATTGGTTTGTGTTATTATACAATGTTCCTTATTTATAAGTTCATTTTTGCCCATTTTAAAACATGTAACAAAAAACGGCACCTGTTTTGGTGGGATGGATTGATGGTATATCAATTCATTTCAATGGGGAAAAATTGATATGACATATGAATAATTTGAAGGCTCTGTCATTGAATGAGTCAAAGCCATAAGTCAATGCATCACTGTAAGTTGATCTATAATATGTATGTATGCCACATCTGGTTAAACTGACCACTCCACCAGAGACATGAGGACATTAACCTGCTAATGTTAGCCGCACTCTGCTAACCAATGAGACACTGTTCACCCACAGTCTGTGTGAGATCCTGTTTAGCCATGTTCACTACATTGTCCTCAATTTTGACTATTTTCAGGGTGTTTTTGCTTTTAAGCTCATCAGCAACAAAGAATTTAAAAGCCATTTGAACAATGAGTAAATTAGTCTCTTTGGGACATCCCTGCTAACGACATCAAACTGCTGCAAAGAAACACAAAAATGGCTCTAAAAGGTATGAAAACTACACAAATTAACAAAAAACAGGACAGAAACACACACACAGTGAACAAAAAGAGAGGAATAATGACTACACGGAAGAAAAACAGACTATTAAGAGACTCCAAAGACCAAAGGGAAACACATAATGGCCACAGGTAGATGCACAAACCCCTCTGAGGGAGAAAAAACATCATTAGAAGCAAAGAAGCTGGAAATCTCCTCACACAGTCAACAAACTGCAGCTCAAATGTATAAAACATCTGAAACTGAAGCAGAATGGTCACAGAAAAAAAAGCTAAACATGTTTACAAGGTGCTTAGTGATCAGAAATGATGTCTCTCTGTTTGTAGTCCTTCTTATCTGGTTATGTAAGTTCTGTTTGTTGTTTGTCTCTGACTTACTACAGCGCAGGACGGCTAAATATAGGGAGCATCGACCTCAGGGAGAAGCAGCGACATCATGTCTGACGATAAAAGAACATTTCACAATCTGAAAAGAAGAAGCTACGGTAATCTTTCAACTCTGTTTGACTTCTCCTGCTCGGTGCTGACTCTCTCTTCATCCATCACTGTGAGGCTTTAACCTATACTAATCTCCCTGCAGGTTCCTGTTGGGCCTTGTACGGAGCACCAGTGGGTGTAAATACACAGGATTACAAGAGGCTGATGATTGGACAGCAAACTGGCTCCACCGGGGAGGAAAAAACTGCCCTGTTGTATTCCTGTGACATTAGGTATGGATAAATCCCTCAATCTCCTTCCTCAAATCAAAATTGTACCAGTTGCTGAGGACACACAAGGGACCTCAGCCTTCAAACTGCTTTATAATCCAGGCTCAGAGTGGAAGGGGCTTTGCTTTCTATTTGGTATTATTCTAAGAAATAGGCAATTAGAGATAAGGCTGTGGTTGTTAGATGGGAGGACCGCCGTGCACGAGCCTCAGAGGATGTGTGATATGTTTTGGTATGAAGAGTTGTCAGAGGAACAATAGGAGGTGAAAGAGGAAGTCCATGTGTCACGTATAAAGTATGTCAGTATGCCAGGCTGGGCTGAGCTGAGCGACGTGTTGTTTTATAATGGGGGTTTGAGGCTGGGGGATCAGTGCCCTGAGTGGCCCTGTGGTGGAATAAAACATGAAGCTAAAAATAATGCTCTCATTCAGGACTAACCCTCAGAACCAGCAGAGCACACTCCCTCTGAAGCTCACGTGGACTGACCTTGTTAAATAAGTAAAGTCCACGGTGTGACCCACCTGGAAAACAAATGAAGATGTTCTTCAGAGCAGATGGCGAGTCCGCGGAGGAGAGTAATGGTACGGCTCTGGGGTCCTGAGATAAGGTGCGGCTCGCGCATTGTTGCTGTGAAGATGATAGAGGATGTCCAGCTTATCGTGTGTGTGTGCTCATGTTAATGTATTCACATCTCTTTCAAACACACAGCTGATGTCAGGATGAAGAAGTAGCTCCTCACAGCGCACTCTGTCACAGTTTAGTGGGAGCTGGGAATACCTAAAAATACTCTGGATTGGGATTTTCTGGATTTCCACAGAAAAGGATTCAGAGTCAAAGTGAATACTTTCCAGTGTCCTGACAAACAGACCAACTGACCAACACTCGACCTCAGAGAAAACCTCCGACAGCTTGTCCCTTGGTTTCATTTTATTCATTTACTCATTTCAAAACATTACATTTCTTGCTTTTATTTGTGGAAAGTACTTTGAAATGTTAATTTAGTTGCTTATCGTTAAATCAAGGGGTTAAAAAGGGCCTTGCAAAATGTTTACAGTCCCACATTTCATCCATTATTGTAGAAATGCAAACAAAGACAGTGATTTAATTTGATATTACACAACACAAAAAGAAAATGTTTGATCTTTTTCTTTGTTGGAAACCCCTGAGGTGACTAAATCAGGATAACAACGATATCAGTGGAGGCAGACTCATTTAGGAAAAACAGAAATACATGACAATAGGTTTTCTGGTTTTATACACATCAGATAAATTAATTATCTTCAGCTTTTGGTTTGTTTGTTTTTGTCTGCTTTTCACCCGTTAGTGTACATGCACAGCAGGGGGTCGTCAGTGTGTGGTATCTCTGTTCTCACTGTCTCAGGCTGATAACTGAGAACTCTCACCTTCATCATCCTACAAAACAATCACATCATCAAAAGCAGACTGAACTATCACAAGTTGTTTGTATTTGGAGAAAACTAAAATTCTGCAGAACCAGACGAGGAGAAGCTGCTGGTGTTTTTTTAGCCATGAGATTCTGCATGAGCCATGATCGCCTCCAGCCTTCCTCTTGTTTTAGCATCGGGTGCTAACAGCTGTTTGTTTTTTTGTTAAAAAAGTTTCTCTTGGTTTCTCTCAAACCTTTGAATTCCAGCTGTTTTCCTCTGGCATTTACCTGCTATCAACTTCCTCCGTGGTCAATAAACTATTGTGTACTGTCCTCGCATTCAATCATTTGCGCCATCTCATTAGGTTATTCAAAAATGTCACAGTAATTCATATTAGCAAGGAAAGCTATTTAGAGCAGTGACTCCCAATCTGTGGGTCGCGGCCCCCTGGTGGGCCGTGAGGGTATTGCAAGTGGGCCACAAAATTATTTCCAAAATATTCTGATTTTAGAGGAGTGTAATTATATAAAGATGCAAATAAATAAATAAAGATACAAATGTACAGAATAATGTTTTAAATGTTAAAATTCAGTTACGATCTCGGTTAGGTAATTAAAAATGTTCAGATATTCATATATAAAAAAATGTCCACTAGAAGAAGACATGTCAGTGCGTGATAGGTAACATGACCTGACTTAAACACAACTGCGACCCAATATGTAATAAAACCCAAAAGGTAATGACTTGTTAAAAATTTAACAAAAGTGCCGAAATGCAACGAAAAGAATGTATTAAAAGCCAAAATGTAATAACTGACTAAAAGTGTAACAAATGGTGACATTTTGAGCAAAAACTTATTTTGTTTTGGGCTCGGAATCTGTTAAATTATTGACCGGTTTTCATATTTTGGGTTTTATTACTTATTTCTTTTTTATTACATTTCAAGCTCAGCACTTTTGTTACATTATCGACCAGTTATTACGTTTTGGGTTTCATTACATTTTAGGTCCTCGTATCAAATGGTGTTCAAACCAGGCTCTTTTTTATACCCCCCATTCTTATTGGGCTGCAAACATTTTTGTGACTTAAAAGTGGACAATGGGTTGGAAAAGTTTGGGAACCACTAACTTAGAGCATTGTAATCAATAAAGATACCAACATTTTGCTCTGCATATGGATAATTGTGACTCCATGAATTCTTTGCATATTGATGAATTGTCTCCTAGTTAATTTCCATCAACAGGCGGTAGGTGTTTGGTTTTTCAGTAGTTTGTTATTATATGAGACAAAAAACACAAAATGTACCCAAAGAAGTCCACACAACCTAGCATCAGGGACAACAGTTGAAAGGTTTAGCTCTTCAGTCTGGTATAATCTGTCTCTCAGAGGTACAGGACTGATGTGCTTTGTTCCACAGGAAAGGATGTAGAGGGTTCAGGAGGGAAAAACAAAACACATGAGAGCTCATGATGTAAGAACCTGGACCTGACACTAGTGAAACCCTGAATGAAACGATTGGATGTCTCAGAAACATTCACCCGTTGAAGATAGATTAAATAGGATAAAGGAGGTGGCAGCCGGTGTCTTTTTCTGGTTATTGGGGAACAAACAGGAGGCCACATGGTTAAAGCTGCTAGAATAACAGGCTTAATGAGGCACACTGCTTATTGAACCTGGACTAATGTAATCAAATTAGCTGATCCAAACACACGCTGCACAGATAATGTTAATGGCTTTATGAAACTAAGCACGGTTTCAAATTAAGCAGCAAAAGATTAAAAGGAAAGAGACAAAAACATGAGAGGATGACATCATTCAGGTTCACTGAACTTGGAGTCCAAATTACAAAAATGAGTCATTTCAGGCGTAAACGGCTTAAACCATCGTGTGTGTTAATTATTTCAATCCAGGACACAATGTTGGTCTCATTATGAGTCCGTCTCCCTAAAAGACAACAACTGAATCCCAGTGTAGAACACAGCAGCAACAGCTTGGCACAAAACAAACGTGTCCCCACAGAGTTTATTGATCTGTGAAGGAGACCCCTGAGTTCGCTCACGTCTGGTAACCGCAGATTTTTATGTTCCCATAAAACACAGAGAGATGGAGCAACATCAGGAGCAACAGTGAATCCACAACACTGAGGGAGGAATGGACCACAGCTGCTGATAGAACCAATAATTGTACATCGTTCCTCTCTTTGTCTGCTCTGTCTGAAGATCTGATTCACAAACTGCTGATTATATAAAAGCAAAAAGTCCTTCAGCTCTAGAGTTTATTCCAGTTTACACCTGCTTGTGACTGAGATGAGCTGTTAGCATCTCCACTCTGAGCTGCACAGAGCTGAGCTGTGAACTCTCATCCTAACAGAGATAAATGTATCTGTTTTTGTTTGTTTGTTGCTAGGGGTTGCTAACAGCTCTCTCTTCCTTGTCCTATTCTTTTCTCCTTTTTTTCCCCTTTTTTGAAGTTCTGTTGGTCAGTTCTCCTTAGATAAGCTATTAGCATCCTAATGCATGTTGATGCTAAACGGTGCTAGGCCCGATGTTCCTTGTGAGCTGAGAAGAAGGAGGCGAGGATGACGTGCTTGTGCTAAGGTGAGCTAAGAAGAGACAACATGGACCTGTACTTCCAGAGGACAGAGTAGAATCTTGTTATTTACTGAGACATGGCTAATGGAGCCAACACTGGACACCAATGCCACTTCAGAAGGATTTCACCTTTACAAAAGACAGTGGGACTGATGAGATCGGTAAAAAAGACCAGCTTGGCTCTAGACTTTCTGTGGACCCTGTGGACCCCCTATTTACTTTTGCATTTACTACCCAAGATCAAAATAAGAAGTCCCTCAGAGTAGAGCTCCCAGGTGCCTCTCAATTTTAATCCATTGTGTGGAAATGTTGTTTAAATAAAGCATTAGGCTGCTAACAGCTGTACAAAATCTCTTATGTTCACTGCATGCCCTCCTCACTCATAATTACAAGGTTCTGGTACATCCAGAAGATGGTGTCATAAAAACTTTCATTCTGCACTTCCAAGAGACGTCTTTTCTACATGGACCATGACATAAAAAAGACATAGTTTCAACGTCAGCTTGCTCAGTGGGAAATATTTCATTTGTGTTACAGCCACTTTTAAAGTTAGTCGCAATGTACCCACAATCCATCTCTCTATGATATTAAACAGCAGCTAGAACTCCTTCCTCAGTAAAGCCAAGTAAAAGTTTCTTCCTTTCAACTGTCTCATCATTTGAACTTATAATCTCATTATTATAAAGTTTGTCTCATAATTTCAGCTTTTTTCCCCACTCAAAACTATGATTTAATACGTGCAAAAAAAAAAAATCTCAACAAAACCATTTTTTTTCTCTTTTTTTTAATTAGCAGAAGTCAGCTGGCATTAAAAAAAACATTCTTAAATCCTCCTCCTCCTCCTTTCTTTTTTGCAGATAAGCAATTGTTTAACCTCAGATATCTTTTCCATAGAAATCTTGTGATGATGAATATTTACCCACTATTTTAACAGGTCAAACCTGAGATCAGTGAAGGGGAAATTGAGCTCAGCATTAATCTGATCTGATTGTTTTTTGTTTTTGTTTTTTTTAACCAAAGGAATTTTTCATCATTAAGAAATTTTATATCATATAAAAGCAGGTTTAATCAGTCAAACCCTCCTAGAAAACAAGCATGTGTCCTGTCAGACCTCTGCTGTCAGACTGAGTCCTCAGAGCTGGATAATAATTTACAGTGTAGAACACAGACTTACATCAAACACAGTCGGAGCGAGCTGTAACTCACTCTGCTTATCGTTTACATAATACCTGTGTTTGCAGCTGTTTGATTCATCACCACGCTGACACTGAGGGGAGCTGATATCTCGCTGGAGCTTCATGAAACAGTGTGAAATCATGGTCATTACTCCCAGATCTTCATCCAAGAATTCAAACCTGCACATGCTCAAAGAGAAACCATGAGGCCTTTGAATAGAGATGTGTTAGAATGTAAATAAAGAAAAACTTTAGCCTTTGGAGATGTGCTTCTTAAAGATTCTTTGAATTAAAAAAAACACACTCTTTATCCAGCGTCCAATTAACAATACATGACAGCTACATGTGGGTGTTTCACTGTGTGATAACTAAAGTGAGTGTTGACCATGTGCAGCATCACAGGGGACTTGTTTTCATTTCACCATGGCTGTTGTTTCATCTTTTTCCTACTTGTGATTCTGTTCCTCCAGCTACAGAGTGAGTGACTTTCCCACAGTGAATCTGATCCTGTTTACCTCTCATCTGAAGGACAGTGTGGATTTACTTATATACACTGAGAAAAATAAATCTGGGGAGAAGTAAATTTAACTGAACTGAATTCCTAAAATCAACAATAAAAATTCAAGTTAGTGTCTTCACACAAATATATCTAGTACTGAAGTCAAAAATATTTGTTTAAAATACAAGGCAGTGTGAATTTTTTTTCGAGCATGAATAATTTAAGTAATGTGAGGCAATCTTTTTGAGTTCATCCACACAACAAGAAACGATCTTGTTATCTTTACTGTTTCATTTGGTATTTCTAGAACTAGAAACTAAACTTAATTCATTACCACACCTTGTTACCATGAGTGAGGAGGGCACATAGTGGACATGAGAGTCTGTTGTACATGGATGAATCACACAGGTAGCACAAGCTGTCTATGCTGGCTGTTCATGCTGGTGTGGACCCACTGCTTACACTACATGGAATAGAAATGTTGTCTATGCTACATGGTGTAGACTGGTAACCCCTCATGCTTCACGTAAACAATGTTTTAAAGCTGATATTACTCAAAAATTCATTTAAAACATGAAAAGATTAAGTAATTAATACAAAGACTAGGAGTTATTTATAAAAAGTTTATTTTTGTTTAATCTACTTGACTAAATTAAGTTCATTTTTCATGTAAAAATAAAAAAGTGGTTCAGACAAAAAGCAATCTTGCTTCAGGAACATAAATAAATCATGCAAAAAGTTGCCTCAATTTTCTCAAGTAGTGAATAGTCTGAAGTAGATCTACCTGAAAATTTTTATCAGTGCATTCATCAAACAGTCTTTTTTTCTCTCCTAATTTTCCTCCAACATTAAGACATTTTTCCTCTGACTGTCTTGTTTTCCTCTCCTCTGCGCTCTCTTCCAGCCGTCTCCCGCCCTCCTCCTTGCTCTGATTTTTGACTCAAACACTAAATGAGGCCTGCTCTTGTTTGTCAGAGGATGTTTGCTCACTTCCTGCTCTAACACACTCGGCTCCATCGGGGACTCGAGGAGCGCTCTGCTTTCCTGTTGCCACCGGCTGCTATTCACCAAGGCTTCCTCTCTGTATCAGGGACGCTCGGTGTTTTCAGGACACACCTGCGGGGCGATTGATGGCGAGTCAAACGCTGAGGTCAAGGTCAGCTGCTGCGCTCGATTGTTGTCCTGTTGGTCTGTGACATTGAATCACAGCCGCTGTTAAAAGTCCAGATTAGTCACCGGGGGGTATTTCTAACAATCACTCCCTGCTGTGCCTTAAAGGTGTTTGAGGCATAATATCATCTCAGGAGTCTGTGTGGGAGCATTTCTCAGGTGTTACCCCTCCCTCAGGGCTGTCACAGGCAGGATTGAGATTGCCTGTGTCAGCGCATGTGATTGTTTTGGCAACAGACCTGAAGAGCACACACACAAGCTGTGGACGAGCAAAAGCAGATCCAGGCAGAGTTTGAAGCTCACGCTCTTTTTCAAGTCTCAGAGGCTGAATGAGAGCCACCAGCCTGCAGCAGTCTAAAGGAGCCAACACGCACTCACCTGAAACAGATGGAGCTTCCTGACTTAAATGGATGTGTCCTGTTTCTCCATCAGAGAGCAAAGAGAGGGAAGGGGGGGTGGAAGAGAGGAAGCAGTGTGAATGTTAGAGACAAAACTGACCTTTCTGTTGGTGCTGGGAGGAGGCACGGAGAAAGGATATTTAAAATTCATGATGGGACAAACAAGGAACTCTTTTTGCCATTCCAGCTTTTGTTGTACCATCATGCTCTCTGGTAGACTTGACGTTTGTGTAACCAGATCTGCACTAAACTCAGAGTTTTGTCCACAACAACATTCAACTTTATTCTTCTCAATATTTCAGCTCCACTATGTCTTCATTACCCCATATCAGGGATAGATACCTTTCACATTTGAACTGACACATTACCGATGCAGGTACCTGGGAGTCAAGACCAGTACTCCACGGTACCAATTTTCTGTACTTTTTGTGTGTGTCAATGTGGTAATAAATGTTGATGTTTAAAAATAAAATCTGAAAATGTTTCACTTTCAATATTGATTTCTAAATATATAAATTCTACAAATACATTAACACAACATTCAATTGTTGTACTCTACAAGGTCCAACATTAAGGTTTTTGTCAAGTTGCCCATCAGGGAAAATGCTTCCCAAATCTATTTACCCTGTCTTGAATCCACTTTTTCTAGCTGTGCTATGAAAGTGCAAACAATTTTCCACAACATACTAAGAACTAAAATCCACTGTCTGTCAATTATGGAAAAGAACACACAATGCTTCTTCTAAAGTATTGATCAGCTATTTGTTAGCCCTCTGAAAATCAAATCTAACTTTGAACACCTCAGTGCAATGTGAAAGCTGCACTAGTTTGTTTCCTGTTGAAATTCAAACTCAAGGAATTTCACATTTTAGCAAAAGCAGTCACCTGTTAATCTTGTATTTCTTAATACATAAAAATAAGGCAAATTACATGCTATTTATT
Source organism: Thalassoma bifasciatum (assembly GCA_008086565.1). Lineage (NCBI taxonomy): Eukaryota > Metazoa > Chordata > Actinopteri > Labriformes > Labridae > Thalassoma > Thalassoma bifasciatum. The sequence continues at coordinate 47,593 of RPOG01002663.1, forward strand.
GGAGTGTGAGCTCACATAATTCATGCCCCCCCCCCTAAATTAGTACCCGGGCTGGGGCACCCCAGTGTAAAATTTGTGAACACACCCCTGTTCGTTACCATGCACCTCGTTTTCCTTTTCTCATTAATGGATGGATTTATGCTAAATCGTGGGTTTAGTTGGTGGAATGGATGGAGTTACGGTTCAAGAGTGGACTGGACTTTCCCCAGGTGAAAGTAAAACAGGTCCTCATGCATTTATGTCCATGCAGTGAGCTTCTCTCTGCGGTCAAAGTTAATGTGGATCGCCCATTAGCGTCCCGTCTCCCTCTACCCAGTCATTATTTACATATAATGATCCGTCCATATCACCAAAAAGAGGGGGTTTTCTTCAGTACAGTAGGAGTATTCTGAGAAAAACTAAAGTATATTTCTCAATCTTAATCTTATCTCCTCAAAAGTTTTTCTTGCCCGTCAGCTTTTTGAAGTTGCCACGGGCATTTGGGCAACCGTTCATGTCATACCCTGCTTTAACAACGCATTTGTTTCACAAATTTCTTCAACATGAAAAGTCTAATTCTGACTAAAACTGAATAATTAACAACAACTACGCAGTGTTTTTTCTTAATAATGCACAAATTAAAACCCAGCCCTACCTACCCTTTGCTCATGTCCAGCACATAAAATCACCTACTCTTCCACTCCCTCACAGTCACAAGTGTCAGATTTGTTTAGATCCCAAAACATGGTACTGTTTGATTTTAAGTGGATCAGTACTACTGACAGAATTCAGTCAGTAGCTGTAAAAGTACAGAATCTGGTACCCAGCCCTAGCCCACATTAGTCCAATATTCAACCTGTGAGACTAAGTTTATCAAAGCTTTCAGAAGAGCCAGCTACTCACAGCCCAGTGCTCTTAGATGTACCCATAACTCTAGTGAATCCTGGTTATCTCCTACTAGTGCTCATCTACCAACTCCAACCTCACCAAGCAGAGCAAATGTAACCTGGCTCTTCATTTTAATGATAGACGCACAAGTTTGAACAGATCACTGCAGAATAACTGCTGCATGTGGGTTGAGATGTTCATTATCACAAACAGCTTGTCCTGTGTTTTAACCCATGCTCTATCACTCTCCTGTTTAGCTTTCTTCTGCTCTTCTGTCCTTTTTCTGTCAGACTTGTTTCCACCATTACTTCTAAATAAATCACAGAAATCATTTTCAGCAGACAAAAAAACACAGATCTCTCTTCTTATTGCCAAACGTTGCCAGCCGGTGTAGTGTTGGCAGCTCCCAGTTTGTTGGACAGTGTTTCTTTTTCTTTTTAACAAGAGGCTGCTGGTTGCTGGTTTTGCAGAGAAACACACCTGAAGGCTGATTCTGCTGCTGCAGTTCCTCTCAAACTTTTCAGGGGAAGCCCTAGAAAGAGACGTCCCAAACTTCTCCGACAGCCATCTCTGTCTAAGTATCTTATAAAACATCATGATAATCTCATTATGCGTAAAATTATGCTCCCCTCAAGTCGCTGCTCTTGAAATTTTTACCTGAATTAATCATTTAAAACTTCTCATTCCTTAAAACACTTTCAAAATACTCATGCAGCTGCTGCACAGTGTCCCAATTTTACAAATCAAAGAGATGGCAAAGGGAGGAGTGGGGGGTAGACTGCTTGTACAGTACAGCTATCAGTGCAGTGAAAAAGGGGGGGTTTCATACGTTGCTAGAGAGAGTAGAGAGAGTCTGATCTGCTGAGCCAATCATGCTGCAGCTATAACGGGATTATTGCTCCCTGGAAGACATAATCATGTGTAACACACTTGTTTTAAAGCCTGAGCAAACAAACAGGTGTTTCAGCTTTAGAGCCATCTCTGCATTCCGTCACACACACACACATGATACACACACACAGGAGAATCCCCAGACACACACAGTTTCTCTGCTTCACTCATCTGTTACTTAGATGTGAAAAAACAGATAAAGTAATAAAAAGGAGAAGGAATATTGTGGGAACAAAAAATGAAAATCAGTGAAAAGCTTGAGTGTTGTGACATATTTTGCATCATATTAAACATGTTTCCTATGATGAAGGCTCACCTGCTAGTGTAAGTGTGTGGATTATGAATTCACACTTCTTCATAAATAATAGTGATAAAAAAGAAGAGGAAAAATGTGGGAATAAGGAGTCAAAATCAGTAAAAGTCTGGATGTTTTGAAACAATTTTGCATCAATTTAAGTGTTGTTCTTCATGACAAAAAGCTCACCTGGTGTCATAAGTGTGTGTATCATGATTGTACACTTCTTCTTAAACAATAGTAATTTAAAAATAAGGAATATTGCGGGAACAAAGAGTAAAAACCAGTCAAAGTTTGGATGTTATGAGACATTTTGGAACATTTTAAGTGGTTTTTTTTTAAGACAAAAGGCTCACCTGGTGTTATAAGTGTGTGTATCATGAGAGCAAACATTTTTATAAATAAGAGTCATAACAGTAATAAAAAAGAGGAGGAATATTTTGGAAGAATGCTGAAATAAAGAGTCAAAATCAGTGAAAGGCTGGGTGTTATAAGACATTTCGCATCATTTCAAACATGTTTCTATGATGAAGGTTCATCTGCTAGTGTAAGTGTGTGGATTATGAATACACACCTCTTCATAAATAATAGTAATAAAATGAAGAGGAGGAGTATTGTGGGAATAAAGAGTCAAAATCAGTGAAAACTTGGGTGTTATGATACATTTTGCATAATTTCAAACATGTTTCGATGATGAAGGCTCACCTGATGGTGTAGGTGTGTGGATTTTAAATGCACCATTAGTAAAAGTAATAAAAAAGAGGAGGGGGGAAATGTGGGAATAAAGAGTCAAAATCACCAAAAGCTTGGGTGTTATGAGACATTTTGCATCATTTCAAACATGTTTCCTTTGTGAAAGGTTCACCTGCTTGTGTAAGTGTGTGGATCATGAACACACACCTCTTCATTAATAGTAATGAAATGTTGTGTACTCACCTGAGAGCCCCCACAGGAAGGTAAGAGAGAGCAAAGTAAGTTTCCATGAAGTGGTATAGACCTCCATAGCTGGTGCGTTCATGTCCCTGTCCCTGTTCTCTCTGTGCGCTCTGGTCCGTTTCAGACAAAGCTCTCCAAGTCTGTCAGGTGGTTTTTCCCTCAGTCCTCCCAGCAGGCACCAGGTCCAGGAAAAAGAAAGGTAAGGGACACTTCAGGTGAGCCAATGTGGACGCTGTCTGATCCCGCAGCCCCGGGGATATGTGTCTTTCTTTTTCTTCACTTTGCGGTGGAAGAGAAGTGGGAATGATCGCAACACCTCCGACACTGACGGACCTCAGAGTCTCCTCTCCTGCTCCTCTACAGGCTCAGAGCTCAGCCTGCTCCTGATCCAAACGGCAGAGGGAAGCCGACAAGTCCGCAACTTCTCATCCTGTGTCCTTTTTTTCCAGAGAGAGAGAGAGAGAGAGAGAGAGACAGAGAGAGAGAGACAGAGAGTGAGAGAGAGCCCTGCCTCCTCCATCTGTCAGCTCCTCCAATCTGTTGCCGTCTCCTCTAACAAAATCCGGCTTCAAAATAAATCTCAACGCTCACATCAACCCTTACATTGAAGCGCTGAGACTGACGCGTGCTCTTATTTTGAAAGGACACATTTCAACATCCGCTAAATCACCACCTGAGATTCACACCTTGACAGATACACCTGTTCTGGTCAGCAGTGGTGTGTGCAGGTGCACTGAAGTCTAGACCTGATGTGGATGTAGTCCAGGTAATAATCCTGGTGGATTAAGGGACACTGAGGGTGTTTGTTTTGCTTTTTATTTTTTACAGCTTTTTTCAATGTCCCATTATTGTAGATTTCAAGTAGATTGTACATATTTGATTTGATTTTTGTTTATTATTTTATTATCTTATCTTATTGTATTTTATATTTTGTATCTTATGTTTATATTTCATTTTCGTTGTATAAGATGCACATGTTCATATTTGTACTTTCTATACTTTAAACACTGTCTGAATGGGAGTAACTGTAACTGAAAGCAATTTCCCCTAGGGGATCAATAAAGTATTCTGATTCTGATTAGATTAGAATAAAATAGAACAGAAGTTTATTAGTGGAAAACATTTCATTCCAGGTAAGCTTAATGTGATTTAAATTGAGGATTTAGGGACAAAATAATCCAGAAAAAAACGACACTTTAACACAAACTTAAATCTCAAAGAGTAATCATCTGTATGTTTGAGAGAATAGATGTGCTTTGAGTTCAGCTTTGAACTTAACAACAGTTGCGATTAACCTCACAACAACACACCAACACTGATGTTTCAAATGGAAGAAGTTGGAAATTTTCACAATGCACAAATAATTAAAGTATACTCAGAGGCATACGGTACAAGATACAAGATGCTTCAATTATTTTTCATTGCACATATTTAAAAGCAACAAAATTGCAGTTTCATCCCGTCCAAGAAACATAAAAAGACAGTATAAAAGACATATAACATGGGGAGGACAGGAGCAGGAGGACTGTGGGTGTATGCAGCATCCCGTTTGTTAGATAAGGAAAACAGAGTACAAGAGGAATGAGGAGGGAGGGAAAAAAGCAAATACCAGACTAGGCCCTTAAGCGGGGGCACAGTTTGGGGTTAGGAGAGATAGTGATGTTCCATACCACTGATTTCCTTTCCAATCCAACACTGGGTAAAATTTAGGTTGGTATCAGCTGATTGTATTGATTGGACTAATAATAGACATAAGGTGAAATATTGTGTCTAACCCATATATAGTAAACATTTTTCTACGTTCACCATGACTGTGTTGTCGCAATTACTCTGTATAAATTACCTTCTTTTCCTCATGTGAGATGATCTCAGTGACACACATATTATTGTTAATTACTGTTCATGCTATACAGTACCTCAAGTGACTGAAGTATCAAAAGTATTGGTATTTTGATTAGAGAAACCTTTTTAGAGCATTAAGATCTGGTATCAGTGGTATCGATCCACACATTCGGCAACTTTGGCCAACTTTGGTTTGAGTCTGTCTTAGGTTGGTCAGTCTGTTGTGAGATCTTGTATAATGAACAGGTGAATGTGCAAATTAGAATCCAAGGTGAGATGAGACTCCTCAGCTCACACTGATGATGAGCTGATTTGCATGTACTTTACTATATTTTACACTTCATCACTTACTGAGAAAAAAAATCAGAAAGGATCAAGTGTATCTGCAGCTGATTGGCTGGCATCTCTGCTTCAGTGATCAGGTGAACCTACATAGAGGAGAAGATGCTGCACAGACTGAAATCACAGTAAATCCTTCAACAGGTTGGCAGCAAAATACAACAAACAAATGTACATACTACCATACACAGAACAGAGAAGTAATATCAGAGTCCATGCCAGTCCATACAAAAAAATATATAAGTGTGACAGTATAAGAATTAAGTCCAGGTTGAATTGATGGTCCAAGTGTAAAGTTTGTGATTTTGATTCCAGGCAGGAAAGGACTTGTTTCAGAACAAGGAGCAAGAATATATATGGCCAACAACACCTGCTAAAATAATATTTGGCAATACACACTACAACACAAATTTTGTACAGATACTTACTTAAGTGATTTTTCTTTTTCTCTTTTTATATATGCAACAAAGGGTCCCCAGATCTTTGGAATTTAAGTTGCGAATTGGACAAAGCATATCAAGAGAAACAGATATTTGATTAAGATAACTCCTCTTTCCAACCACAGTCAGCTCTAATGTGAACCTAAACCTGATCCTGATCCTGAACAAGTCGTCCTGCAATCCAGACACTTCACAGTGAACTTGTAGTTCACAGCAGACTGTGATTTGATGTAGGGAGCATCTACAAAGGTCAAAATAAAAACAAAGAGGAAACTCAAATCTTCAGGAGCTTCCACCTACATTTGTGTAGTTTTCACATTAATGTTCTCCTGTTGGTTCGGCTTCAACTATTAGAACAGGAAGAGATGTTGATTGGATCTCAGGCCTGACTGACACCTCTGGACTTTAATGAGATTTTATAGAAAGAACAGGGTTTAGAAAGTGTGTTTTAATCTTTGTGCAGATGAGTCTAACTGTTTCTGGAGTTTTGTTGTTGTCTGAGTGTTGCACTGATATATTTTCATGCTTTTATGGTCAAAAGTGTCAGAAATCAGGTCTGTTCTCAATAAGGTCTGTGTGTGTACACGTGAGAGTGTGTGTGTGTGTGTGTGAGAGAGAGGTAGAGCTTAAGTCACATGCACACTTTGTTTTTCCTTGAACACAGGTGTCACAAAGACCTGAGATAATTGAAGCGACTGAAAACAATCCCCCATCAACACGGTCACAGTTCAGATGGTTCAGACCTGGGCTGACCTTTAAAGTAAAAACCAAGGGCGATAAAAGTGTTTCATCGAATTTTAAGCAGGCGTCCTCGTGTGCAACTTGCCAGTTTTCAGATACCCAGGCTCGAGCTTTTCCAACAATAAGCCTATTTTCAAAGCCACACAACAAAGCTCCATCCTTTTCCCCAGCCTCCCTCTCAAATCTTCAGCTGCTGCTCTTTCATGTGTGAAGAGGTGTGGATCTGAAAGCAGAAGCAGACTGGACTCAGCTTGACATGAATTCCCAAGGTGAGCTCGCCCCCCTGATGTAGAAATATGGACTGACCTGCGCTCTGCTGCTCAGACCCCTTTATTTCATTTTCTAAGGTTGCCCAGTTGCCTCAGCAACAGAGGTGAGGCTAATGCAGGAGGACTGCTCAATTATGAGAGGTGAACGAGGGTTATTCCTCTGATTAAATCCAAAGAAGCAGGGTTCCAGCCTTACGGGGACGCGCTTTTGTTGTGTTGTTTGAAATTGCATCTGGCCCTCCAGCTGGATTGTGCAGCGTGCATGGGGAAGCTGTCATAACAGGCCGGCTTTTATTTTGCTACAGAAATCACTTGAGCAGGGCACGGGGGCTAATACCAGACTCTGTACGCGACAGCTAATCCCAACAGAGCCAAACAGCGTGTGGACTAATGATGAGACAACCTGACACCTGGAGGACGCACCGCTCTCCTCTGATAATTAATTACACATCCCATGATACCATCGAGATGTTTTGTGTCTCATCCCATCAATTTAGCTCTTTACTCCTTAAAAGACATTGACAATTCACCACGATCATCAACAATGCGATGTAACACTTTCCCACCTGGTTCAACAACACGTCAGCTTTAATACACACTGTAAAAAAAAAGTCAGTGGCAAAACACCATGAAACAGCAACAATTAAGGACCATAAAACCAAACATTTTCTCAAATATGTCGAACAGTTTATTGTGAGACTGAAGAAAACTCTGACTTTTACTGCAAAAAAAAAAAAAAAAAAAAAGACAGGACACATTTTAGAAGGAAATTCTGTAATATTGAAAAGGTCTAAAAACCTTAATTTTTTTTACTGTGATTTGGGCAAAACTGCAGTCATTGAGGTTTTGCAGATTGAATTTTACAGTATAAATGTGTTGATTGTTATGCAACATCAACCTTAATTTTTTACAGGAGCAGGTTGTTAAAATGTGGGCCCCTGTAAAACTATCAACATTACACTGTAAATAAAAATTCCTGTTATTTTTACTGAAAAAATAAAAAGACAGCTGTGGTTGCCAGGAAAGATTTGTTGAATATACAGTTACATTTTAAACAACTTTATCAAATAACCTGCCATTTTTACAGTTTAAAACTGGTATTATAATAAAAAAGTCCAATTTTAACCAGTGAAATTAACAGCTTTTTTTGCTGAATTAGCATGACCACTATGCGATTAGTACTTTTACAGTGCATAAGGGCCCTAAAGACAAATTATCAGTGAGGGCGTGTTGTTCCCTGTTCATTCTTTCTAAGAGCCCTATTTTTCTCTTGCTGGCCGGGGCAGTTGCCACCCTAAAACAAAGCCTTGCCTTCCCCCTGTTGCAAGCCCAGTTGGAAGGATTTAATTCAAAGAAAAGTCATGCCTCATCACATGTGCCTCACCACATCTATGAATTACCAGGTGCAGTTATGCACATCGTACAGACATGAAGAGGAAAGACACTGTTTTTCCTAACCAACGACAAAGGAGAAAGAAATAAAGTCGAGCAATTGGACAGAGCAGCAGAAGAAAATGACCAGGGACAAAACCAGGTGGATGGAGAAAGGGTGGAGCAGAGAAGTGTTAGAGACAACATGAAGGGTCAAAGTGATCAGAGACAGGAAGAAGGACAACAGGATGAAGTAGAAAGACAAGAAGACAAAATACAGATCCCAGACATCTAGAGGAAAAAGTCAGTGTTTTCATTGGTGGAGCTGGTCAGTGACACAAATGACACCATTACACACAGCATGATCTTTTAATACATAACACTTCAGGTTCAATCATGTTTAGTATGTAGCTTTGTAAGGTCAATTTAACATTTTTCTCTATTATATATATTTATCTGAAAGAGCAATGCCATGGCTGCACTTTTACATTGTGTATGTTTTTCATTTCCACACTGAGAAACAAGTTCTAAGTTACGTTTGAAGTCTCGCAAATGAAAAGCACCTCAGTGTAAGTGGTATTCTTATCCGTAGGTATATCTAATTCTTATTGAATAAATTCAGCTCAAAGACTTTTGCCACTTTGCCATGTTGCCAACACTAAACAACTGAGTGCCCCTCTCTTACCTCCCCATAAATATATTTTTAGATCTGCCCAGGCTCACTGGTGTTTTAGAAAACCATGGTTCTAAAACTCTTTGATTTAACTGCTGTCTCTTTAAGACTTATTGCTTCACAAACCCCCTTTCCTGTGATTGGCAGGGGATTCTTCTGTGATGACCTCATTGTTTCTGCAGGTCTCATGAAGATCTTGTGTTATTTTTAAAACAGATTATTTGATCAGTTTACAGACAGACGCAGAGATTAATCGTGACTAAGATTCAAATCAAATGTGTGGTGTTGGTATGATGTCAGAATGATATAGTCTCCTTAGTTTTTCTTTCTTGTGGTTTTACTGAGCTCAAATCAAAAACATCATCGTTCCATCTGTTCAAACACTAACCATTCATTCCTTATATGTTGTTAAACTCTTTACACACACATCCTGACTGTGATCATGTGTCATACGAAGCTTCGATAAACCTTTCGACGCTTGTTTCTCATAATCATGTACAGTTCTGTCTCCAGGAAAAGCGTTTGATTTACATTCAGGTTGCAGACAAAACAAGGCTTTCTACAGGAGCATGAATATTTATTTCCCAGTGTTTGCTCATTCTCTTCCAGAGGACTGAAGAACGACTCTCCCTGCAGACCCAGGAGGAGTTTGAGCTCAGGATATTCTGAGAAAGCTTTTGTGTTTCTCAGAAACACTTGAGAAAAGATGAAGCCACGAGGAGGAGAGAGGCCGACACCAACCTCTATTACTCTGGATTTGTTGACAATGAAAGAAGATAAGACTTAGATACAAAGTTGTTTGAACTGGCAAAACACTGGACCGAACTGTCAGCTAAAGCATGACGACGGCTGACATCAACTGGTGTTTCCGCTTTGAGAGCAACCTTATACAAGCCCAATTCCAATGATGCTTATTTATAAAGGTTGGGATGTTGTGTTAAATATAAATAAAAACCGAATGCAATGATTTGTAAAACATCCTCAACACGTTTAATTGAATGCACCACTAAGGCAAGCTATTTAATGTTCAACTGATAAACTTTATTTTTTTTGTGTGCAAATATTTTCTCATTTTGAAATGGATGCCTGCAACACATCTCATATAAGTTGGGATAGGAGCAACAAAAGACTGTAAAAGTTGCTGATGCTGAAAAAAACAGCTGTTTTGATCATTCCACAGGTGAACAGGTTCATTAGAAACAGGTGAGTGTCATGATTGGGTATAAAAGGAGCATCCCCAAAAGGCTCAGTCCTTCACAAGCAAAGATGGAGCCAGGTTCACCACTTTGTCAACAACTGCATGAAAAAATAGTCCAACAGTTTAAGAACAATGTTTCTCAACGTTCAATGCAAGAAATTTAAGGATTCCATCATCAACAGACCATCATAAAATCAGAAGATTCAGAGAATCTGGAGAAATCTCTGCATGTAAGCTGCTAGGCAAAAAAACAACATTGACTGACCTTTGACCCCCAGGTGGCGCTGCATTAAAAAATGACATCATTCGTAAAGGATATTAGTACATGCATTCAGGAACACTCCAGAAAACCAGTGTCAGTTAACACAGTTCATCACTACATCTACCAGTGACAGTTCAAACTCTACCATGTAAAGACAAAGTCAGACATCAGCAACAGACAGAAACGCTGCCACCCTCTCTGGGCCCGAGCTCATTTGAAATTGTCTGAGGCAATGTATAGATTTGCCACTTTTAAACAGGTAATTTCAACGTTTATACTTTTTTTTTTGCTTAAGTGGCCTTAATACTCCGTTGTAGAGTTTACGCTGGAAGTGTCTTCAAAAATAAGTCTGATCTTGGTGACAAACTACCTGAAAAGGCAGCACTATACATTATTTACACAACCATTTGAAAACAACAGTACAGCTGCATGTTCCTCCATTGAGTTCAGTAACTTGGTACAAGACACTTAAACATATGTTTCTCATTTATACTGTTTTGTTTCTTCTTTAACAGTGATTTGCACCTCTCTCAACCTCTTTGCATTGATTACAGTCACCATTGTCACATATGGTTTCCTCTTTTTGTTGGTTTAATATAAGTCTCATTCCACCTCTTTGAAGTTGTCTTGCAATCCTGTGTGGTGCACAGAAGAATTAAAATCATGTTCAGAAAACATGAGATATACTGCACTAACCCATATAACGTTTCTGTATCTTTACTGTAACATAATACAGTGAAGCTGTAGAGTCAGTGATGATGTTATAACACAGCAGAGAAGTGATGGTAGCAGTTGATGCATGTCTAAAAGCATTTGCAGTTTGGTGTAAGGAATGAGAATGTGCTACTATGAAATGCAAACATGACTAAGTGTTGAGGAGGCTGAGCTAACAGTTGTGAGGATTTTAATTCTGATCAGAGTAATGCACACAAACAACTGAGAAAAACTCTAAACCAAGTCCATCACAAGTGGGGGTCATCTTATCAATAAGAAACAAATACAACCTGGTTGATCCACCAATCAGACGTACTCATCCCATAGGCCACGCCTCCAAAACTTAATGGACCCTCAGAAAATCTACAAGATGCTCATCTACCCCAGAACTAAATACAGAGGCTTGTTTCTAAGTGAAGCACCTATGGATGATGAAGAAGAAAGAATCGGTGTGGATTAAACATTCAAATCTATTGTCTTCATGATCAGATTATTTCAGATTATACTGTCCACATAAGTCTGTATTCTGGTATATGGCAGTTATAATAAATATCCTGTAGGGTCATCTAATCACAGCACACATCTGGATTTACACAGGCAGGTTTTCATCCTCACTCTAAAATGATTCAAAAAAAGGTTTTTCATTATTTTACACCCCCCACAGACCAGAGAACGAGCTTATTTATGACAGAAATTTCTTAGAATAATGTCTTTCTAATCAGGACGGTGATTAAAAATGAAATATCGGGGAATAATCCTGTTGTTCCCTGTGCGTTGTGTTACATTTATTCATTGTGAACAAAAGCAAACAGGCTTATCAAATATACAGTAGCAGGGCTTACTGAAATATTCATCAACAACGTGTAATTTCCACCATCCAGTCAGGAATATTTTGCACCTATGTAAATAAGACAGGGGAAAGCAAAGTGTCATTAAAAATTAACTGAGCAGAGATCTGTGTGTGTGTGTTGTGTGTGTGTGTGTGTGTGTGTTGATGTTTGTTCAACACTGTGGCTGTGTTTCTCTGTGCTTGTGTCACGTCTCTTTGCTGTGTTTTGTGATGCTGCTGTAATGTGAAGTAAAAACAGAGATGTCTTCATGTTCTACAGGACTCTACTACTAAAGGTCAGTGCTTTTGTCTCTGTGCTCTCACAGAAACATGCAGTGTGTTACATGTGCTTTTTACTCCCTTACACACACACACACACACACACACACACACACACACACACCTCCGAACACATCTCCATTTGCATATGTCACACTCTCATTTTGTATGTTTAAAAATATATTTCCCTCCAGATTGGCAGGAGGAATGTTCTTTCTCTCAACATGGGAAGTTTTCAGCTTCAAGTCTCTGAGTCCATCTAGTGGCCACATGAGTGAATCACACTGTTTAACAGCTAACACTAACAGGGAACTGCAAACTCAGATTCACTTCCCTCCAGGGGTGTACACATGCTTAGTGTGATAATTATTCTCTCATTCATTCAACACCAGTCAAACAGTCACACACACACACACACACACACACACACACACACACAAAATCACACGCTCACATGAACATATCAAGGTTCTTGCTTGGCACTAATGTCAGGGGAGGCACATGAAAGGCTGCCTTGCATGCACCTGTCACTGGACAGATATCACTGTTTTTTGTTTTTTTTTTTTCGTTTTTTTTTTTCTTACTTTTGATTCATATGTGCCACTTTGGGATTTAATATGAAAATGATATTTTCATTTCAAAATGAGCCAATATTTGCACAAAAAATAAAAATAAATAAAATTTGTCAGTTTGAACATTAAATATCTTGTCTTTGTGGTGTACTCAATTAAATATAGGTTGCAAGAGGATTTACAAATCATTGTATTCTGGTTTTTTTTACATTTTACACAATGTCCCAACCTCACCGGGAATGGCGTTTTGGGTTTAATTAAGAGGTTTATAAGACTTTAAAACAGGAAAAAAAAGGTTAGTACTGATGTTTCCTTTTCACTACTCAGCCTAAAGCCAGGGGGTTGTGGGTATTTAAAGGAGCTGCCTTGGTCAGTTGACTCTTGGTGACAGTCAAATGTAAAGCAGGGTTCCCCTAAACTACAGCCCCTTCTCACATTTGGTTGGGCTCTTTGAACAATTTCAAAATTGCAGTTTGAAAATGTTTTCGTTTCCAACTTTTTTATTATTAGGCCTGTAAAAATTAGCTTTTAGCAAAGTCTTACAGTGTTTGTTTGCAGAAAAAATAACTTTCTTTGAAAGAACACTAACTAAACATATTGGCAGTGCTTCTACCAAACTGTTTTTCCCCCTTTTCTCTCTATTGGCCTACCAAATAAAGATTGAGGCTCAATAAAAGAAAAAGGCAAAGGAAATTCTCTTTCAAAATTGAGATCTGAAAATACTCTGCTGCCTATAAAGTTGGAATAAACTACTTTTTTACCTGTGCTAATAAAAGTATTGATATTTGCAAAGATGAGCTGTGGTTTCATTTCCACTGAGTTAGGTTTGGAAAAGAGTGATGGATAGAGTTTTGAGAAGATGAACACTTCATCTATAAAGAATAAATCACATTGTCACAACTTCATGAGACACTGTAGCTTTCTGTGTCCAATGATCAGTCCAAGCAAACTCTGCAGCCTCTGCAGAGCCTCAAATGTACATAAACACACTGTTAAACAGCTGTTTACATATCTACAGAGGAACGTTCTGGAAGGTGTATGTGAGAGATTGAAAATAAGACAGGTTAGTGTTTGCCTTTTTGAAAGCATTGAGATTAAATTAAAAACCACCAATAATAATAATTATAATAAGTACAATAATAATGGACAGACCTGATCCACTATACGACCATACTATGTGTTTGTGTTTTTTTCTATTTATGATGACAAAAATGAAATATGGCTGAAGGTTTCTCTCCAAAATTCCAACATTTCTGATACCTATTTCAAACAGACTTTTTCCTCAGCTCTGCACTGAGCTCAAACCCCACGTCACACAAGCACAAACATGTCCAGTGAGTTCCCCATTTATTGTTGTCGAAACATGTAAACATACGAGACAGTGACTCTCAAACGATCACATACGAGACATGGTGTCAATCAATAAAATATAAAATATCATATTTATCTTTATATACTGTTCACCCAAACAAATGAACATCGCAGGTTTGCAAAAGCTGGAATGCTCGAGAACATGGATCTTCTTAAATATATATTTATATATATATTATAGATATACATAAGGTAGATTCATATACATATATTCATGGTTTGATTCCTCTCTGCTCATTGCACATAACCTCAGGGTCAGGTTCAGACTGATTGTTGGTCAAAGAGGAGTTTCAGGTGTAACTTTCACACAGTCATAGAACAGCACTTATCACCTACAACCGTTAGTGTTTAGCTCACAGCCATGATCATGTTTTTTCTACTCCACCAGTGCATTAGAAAACCAGTGTTTACTGGATGTGAGGCGCTCATTAACACTGTTTGTCAGCTGCAGCCAGAGATGCTCCAAAGCAGCCAACAACACACACTGACTGTCACTGAGTCCTCTTTTTGGCACAAAACAGAAACAGGATGATGGATCCAGCAACAAAGGCAGTTTCTCTGTCAGGAAACATCAGTGATGGCACTGGATGAAATGAAATCAGGCTGTTCAATAAAGGATGATACAGAACAAGAGTCAGAATACTTGGACACATTATTTGAACATTATGTGAGTGACTATCAGACTTTTTAAAGTTTAAACAGGTCTTTTGCAGCAGAGTCCTGTAGCAGTAGGAAGATTTTTTTGCCCCATAGTTCCATAGTTTTGTGTTAGTACATGATTATTATAAATAACTGTGCTTGTATCATGCAAATGTAGTGAGGGGACATGGATAAATGTGCTGCATGTCATTAAATTCAGCCCTGTTAAGACCTGAAAGGTTGGTCATATGTTGTGTCTGAGCTGCAGTGCAGCCACTCACCACTTGGTGGGACTGTTGCTGAGCTGACTGTTTCCTCTCATAAAGCTCTAGAGCAGTAATTACCAACCAGTGGACCCCAAGGGGTAAGCAGGCACATTGCAGGGGGTACTTGAAAACATTTGAGAATTTAAGTAAAAAAAATGGTATGTGCACTACAACTAGTTTTCCCAGGAGATAATAACTCGTGACACTGAAACCTGAACAGCTGCTCACCTGCAGCCAAATAAATATGGAGAAATGGTTAAATTGTCCAGTTGCTCTAGATTGATTAAATTTTTACAAGAGTTATGTATCAGTAAGGCAGGCTGATCATTTTGATTTCATTTTTATTTATTTATTTATATTACTAATTTATTTTCAAGACAAAATATTTATTTTTATGTTTACTTTGAGTGAGAAGAAGAAAATACTCAATAATTAAGAGTTCAAATTAAGTTGATAAAAAATATTTTTAGTTAATAATCAGTTGTGTTGTGCTCTACTTTTAAAGAATCATCATCCGGCAAAAAGCTAAGGGGGTGCATGAGGAAAAAAGGGTTGGGAACTGCTGCTCTAGAGGAGTGTTCCTCTATCTGTGGTCAGAGGACCACTAGTGGTCCACCAGTGCCACCTAGTGGTCTACAATGACTGTGAAGAAATAGTGTGGAGAAGACAGTGGAGAGACAGTTTACCAGGACTCAAAAAGTCTCAATGAACTACCTCCTCTCAGAAAATACAGATAAGGCAAAATTACTCCATAAATGAGCTTATCGGACAAAATCATGATGAATCAGTGAGTTAAGATGGGGATGGTTAAAGAAAATCAAGGAGGAGACACTGACACTGGCCAGGAGAAGCTGTAACAGTGAGAGGAATCAGTCGCTGTGAGCGCTGAGTAATACCAGTGCTAATGATGTATGATGAGAGTTTATAATACATCAGTTTAACATCCGAGCTGTTGTTCTGGGGCTATTCAGTTTGGTGGTCTCTGAGATTTTTAAGGGGGATGATTGGTCCACAGACCACTTGTGTCTCAAATCACAGTAAAATTTCAACTTCTCCTATCATTTCATGAAAAAAGGCATGACTTACGTCCTTTGGTTTCCAGGTCGTCTTAGAAAGTACTCAATGTTAATCTTAAAAATAGTGTTTTGTTTCTGAATGCTTCGTGTGTTTTGATGATTTTATACTTTCCTGTGCTAAACACATTTTATTGATCTCTTTCTTGACCTGTGAGGTGGTGGCTGTCAATTATCATTACAGGTCATTGTTGCCACCTACTGTTAAGGTGTGTAAGTACACATCACTCCGCTGCATTCAAAGACTCTTTTTGGATTTGAAAGCACTGGATAGTTTCTTAACTCTTTTTTGCAAAAAGGCCCACGACCCACTGAGATACACCAATTTTGGGTCACGATCCATTAGTTGAGAATCACTGCTCTGGAGCTCTACTACCTGGATGTAAACAGTCACAGCTATCACCTAACAGTCTGGCAGTATTTGTTTGGATTGTGTCTAGGCGAGCTGAACTCTAACCACTTCACCAAAGACATGAGGATGTTAACTTCCAAGAGGGTCTAAAGGCTGCTGCTAATGTTAGCCACACCCTGCTAACTTAAGTGACATTGTTTACCTGCAGACTCTGTGTTCCCCTATTAAACTGTGCTGACTAAATGTGACTGTTTTCAGGTGTAAACTCTCAGACCAGCTTGCATGTGTAACAGTTCAGATGTGTGTTTATCTGCTCTTCATGTTGAGCTGTGCACAAAATACATTCAGCGTTCAGAGACTCTTTACCCTCCTTAACAATCATAAACAACGATAAACACGTTTACCCTTTAAGCTTCAGCTAGCAGCTGCCTCATCAAAAGACACTTCATGATTTTTGACCTGTTTCAGCTCAGCCAGTGTTTACACACACACACACACATTCACACACCGTCTGTTTGTCCTGAAGGGAAACACAGAAGGACTTGAAGCTAATCGGATGAGACGCCTCAAAGAAGCAGATCACAGTCAGCTTGGTATCTTCTGTCAACTGAGAGAATTGTGATTTTGAGAGTGAAATTGTTTTACGTAATATTTTGAGTCTTGTTTTTAAAGAGGCTGTGAGCAAAATCCATTTACAGTGAACTGTATCGCCCCCTCTGGCTGGAGGACACGTGTATTTGTTTTGAAAGATGAATGGAGAAGAATGGAGATCAGATCTTACATTCAACTCTCCTACTTCGGGACAACTTTTCATGGGAAACAACGTGATGAAGTAATGTATTTATCCAGAGTTATATGGCGCTCTTGTTTGAAACGTGACAACAAGAAAACTTTGTGAGTTTGTATCATAGTTTGGTAGCCAGCTAAATTTATCATATTGATACTGTGTAACTTAGTGAATCCTATTTATGTCCTACCAGTGCTCATCTACCAAGCAGAGCAAACGTAACCTGGCTCTTCAATTTATTGATAGACTCTCAGGTTTGAAGAGATTACTGTAGTACAACTGCTGCATGTGGACAGGCATGAACATTCACACAAATGTCCCAACCTGTGTCTTAGCCTTTAGCTCTTGTTTTAGCCTTCATCCTGTGTTTTAGCCTTTAGTCCATGTTTTAGCCTTTAGTTCACATTTTTGGCTGTTAGTTGATGTTTTAGCCTTCAGTTTGTATTTTTGGCTGTAAGTTTATGTTTTAGCCTCTAGTCCATGTTTCAGTCTTTATCTTGTGTTTTGTCTTTTAGCTCTTTCTCTCTCCTGTTAAGCTTTCTTATACTCTCCTGTCCTTTTTCTGTCAGTCAGCCCAGCTCCAGCTTCCACTATAACTTCTAAATCAAATGCCAAAATTGTTTTCAGTGGAGAAAAACACAGATCTTTTTTCTCACAGCTAAACTTCATCACCTGGCGTGGCGTTGTCATGGAGACTTCGGTGTGCAGTAAATCAATGTGGTTCAATCGGACCTGTTCAGTCCCGATCGTAAAGCTAAGAATTAGCATTTAGAAACAACTTATTTTGGCGCTGATAATCCTTCTTTACATCACATCGTATGATTAGGCATTTAGATAAAGATGAGACTTTATGTGATAACTTTGAAACTGCTCACGGCCCTTTTGAATTAGCATGTTTTCCTGGAGTTTCTATAGATTACCAAGGTTCCTGGACTAAATCTGCATATGGTGGTGCAGCTAAAAGAAAAAAAAGTGCAAATGTCTGACTGAGAGTATGTCATGAGGTCTGATGTAGAACAGTGATAACAGACGGAAAAAAAGCTGCATATCATGAAATGAACTGCAAACCCTCAGATGGACCAGTAACCATGGTCCTTCCCTTTTCCCTCCTTCTCTGCATCGGAGCATCCCCAGCTGCAGGACAGTTACCCGTGCAAATCATCAGTATAAATCAGCCAGAACTCGTCTTCACTCTGAACTCAGGTCCCGACCTCACCAGTCAAAGTAAAAGGCAGTTTCAGAATAAAACACACACCATGGTCCCCTGGTCTCGCTGCCTCGTTTGCTACATCCTACTGAGGTAGACAGATGCATACTGCAGTCGTCTCCTGTCCAACCCAACACTCCCTGATGAGGAAACATTAATCTACACCAAACAAGCAGCAGAAAACATTGTAGTGCACATTAGCTGAAAACAATAGTGTATACTCTTCAGAGGTTGCAGCTCTGTGATACTGAAGCTACTGTTCCCTTATTTCTGCACAATATGGTCACCAGACTGTGCGTCGAGGCTCTTTTAAGGGGGACATGATGAATCAGAAAGGCTCAGATGTGCCACACATCCATGCAGCAAACAGACAGCACCCTCTCACATGTTCACAGGCTGAAACATGACGATCAGACTTTCAGTGTGAGTTGGTCTCAAACATTAAGAGCAGTCTACAGAGAATCTTTGTTGTTGTATTTCAGTGAATATCCCACAGCAGTCTCCAGACACTCCACCAGGGAGCCCGCGGAGAGGAAGTCCAGCTCCACCTCGATGAACTTGACGTAAACAGTGAACCGCTGAGGCTCTCCTCCCTCGCCGTCTCCGCAGTTCTCCTGCAGGAAGCAGGTCACGGCTGAGGGTTCGCCGTGAACGTAGTGTTTGCCAGAACCCTGAAAGTGCTGGAAGAGACACTGCTGAATGGTCCTGTCCTCAGCGATGCCCAGGTAACAGTACGTGACTTTGACTCCAGTCCTGCTCCTGCTCCCTGCTCCGTCTTCATCAGCCTGCTGCTGCTGCTGCACGCCGTTCTCTGATTTGCACTGAGGTAAGCTAACGTCTTCACCATCACACAGAGGAGAGGACTGGGAGTGGCAGAGGGCGTCCTCCTTCTCCTTGTAGCCGATAGCGTAGAGTCCGTAGGTCTTGGGGATGTCTGCAGGGAGGAGGTAGTGGGACGTTCCTCTGGACGGGGACACGGGGATCCAGTCCACCTCCATGTGCAGCTCCAGGCAGCGCGCCTCGCTGATGGTGATGTCCAGGAACTTGTAGTAAACATTCTTCCAGTTCATCTTCTGAACTTTGGTCATGATGACGCGGCCCTCGGGTTTCTCCGGATTGAAGTACTCGCGCAGTCTCTTCCCCAGCGGGACCTGCGAGCTGATTTCAGCGTAGTGGTAGCGCACGTCCTCCCGCCAGCGTGTGTTGTAGCCCACACCGAAGATGGCAAGTTTGTTTGAGAGGTGCAGCCGCGAAAACTCCGTCCACGTCTGGAAGTGCTCCCATTTCAGCTGCACCGACTCCAGGATGCGCGTCACTGTCTGCATCATGTCCCTCTTTCTGCAGAAAACAGGAGTCAGAGAAATACTCAGTGCTCACACACACACACACACAACACAAACACAACACGTCAGTAAATATGACACAGCTTTTTATTCTTACGGAGAACCAGCAGATTTACCTTTTTGTTAGGTTTGAGTGGCTTACTGAGCAGCAGTTATAATGTCTAACAGATGATTTTTATGGATTTAAGACACTGTACAGGAGACAAACTCCTTCATAAAAGCTGAGTCATCCATAAATTAGCATCACACAGGCTCAGTTAAGGAACAAACAGGTGAGTGTGTAACCTCAGCTTCACCTCTTTGACTGTGTCATGGTCAAATGAAAGTTGGGTTAAGTCAGCACATTCATTTATACTAGTGGTTCCCAACCTTTTTTGGCTGGGACCCCGTTTTGACATCACAAATCTATGGTGACCCCAGAGACATTTTTTTTTTTTTGTAAAATAATTAATTTTTTTGAATGCTTTGTTTACGGTGATGTAAATGCAGAGTAGCCAGAATTTGTCCACAAAGTGACAGTTTTATTCTTCTTGACCAGGATGTAGACTTGATTGTATATGAACTTTCAAACTCAAAAAATTGTATATACCCCCATGGGACATTCAAAAGCACATAGAGCAGTAAACAATGTAAACAACTGAAGTTAAAGACAAGAAACAAACAGCCCAACGTTCAGTATTGCAATGCAAATTGCTGCCTAAAACACTAAAATCCTGAATCTAGAAAATACAAATAGAAAACAGATTGCTTGGATTCTAAAAGAGTAGAAATAATGAAAATAATTTGTAATGCTTTGCTAAAATGCTTAATAAGAAAATAGTGTAATGCTTAATAATAAAATGCTAAAAGTACTAAAATGTATTATTTTAAAAAGAACAATAATTGTTGAAGGAAATATTTGTATAATTCTTTTTTCAAGCAATTACTAGACATTTCAGGGGACCCCGTTTGCATTCTAGGCGACCCCAAATGTGGTTACGACCCCAAGGTTGAGAACCACTGATTTATACGGCTGCCATCATGAAGCTTCACTGAGCCTCTTCAGGAACCAAATAGTGACATCATCAGATCTGAACTATGGTTTGAGTTCAGGTGTTTTTCCTGCTGGAGCTTTTATCAAACATAAAGTTCAAAGAGTCAGAGTTTGTTTTCATTCACTTACTGTGTTTGTTCTGTCAGCTCAGCTTGGATCTGCAGCACTCTGTGTTTAGGCATCTGGATCTCTTCTAGAAAGAAAACAAACCCTGACATGAGTTTAAAGCTGTTCATTAATGTGTGTCGTCTGCTGGTATGAGTTCACACACTCACCAGTCTCCATGTCTCCCTCCTGGAAGGCTGAGTCCAGCACCTGGTTGCACCAGTCCTCCTGAGAGAAGTCCTCCAGCGTGCTGCCGTCAGACTCCATCTCCTGGTAGAGCCCGCTGCTGTTGATCAGCACAGGGGCGCAGCTCTGGGAGTCCCAGCCTCCCTGACCGAACACTTTCTCCAGCTGCTCGATGGTGTAGCTGCTCTTCCTCTTCCCGATGCCGTGCTCCTTCACCCGACTGTAGCAGCGCCGCAGAGTCTGAGAGGGGCGGAGAGGAAGTAAACGACACACTGTCCACAAAGTAACTTTGATGGAGGAGGTGTGATGACATTTAAACTGTTTCAACTGCTTAGACACTTTGTCAGGCTGATTATTTGTTAATCTTTGAAAAGCATGAGAAAAACAATAATCACAACTCCTAATGTACTGAGTTCACTGCAAAAAATGTAAATGAATCAAGAATTTATGTCCTAGTTTCAGGTTAAATTTTGTATTGGACTAAATACAAGCCCCATTTCCCCCATAAATCCAAAACTATCTTATTTCAAGATATCAGAACACAAAAATGACTCCCAAATCGCTAGTAAAGAGTACAAAAAGCTGCCAATGGGGTTAGAAAAACATACTTTTTAAATTTCCCTAGAGGGACAGTGAGGACTTTTTTAGTGATCTTGGAAAGTAACATGCAGTTATTCCGCAGTGTTCTGTTCAAACCTGTCCAACCTTGTCCATCAACAAAATGAAGAGCCAGATTATGTTTTTTTTCTGCTTGGTGATGCTGGAGTTGGTAGATGAGCACTGGTAGGCCATAACCAGGATTCACTAACATTATGGGTACATCTAAGAGCATCAGGCTGTTAGTGCTAAATGTAGCCAGCTACAAAATTACAGAACAAACTTACAAAGTTTGTTTGTTGTCATGTTTCAAACAAAAGCACTACATTACTGTTGATAAATACATCACTTTTATTGCATTTTATTCCCCAAAAAAATGTTCATGAACAAAGAGAAGTAGCCTTAAAAAGAAAATCTGCTCTTGATTAATATCTGTTAAAAAATTGAAACAAGATTGGTTCGTCATGACAATGGGCTTACGAGAGGCACTTGCACAATTGCTAGCTTTCCCAGAAAATCCCCCTTTTAAAAAGAAAAAAAAAAGAATGTCTCATTTCAATCTAACTGAAAGAAAATTTCACTGTTCACAAACAATTCAGACGTCATTTCTGTATCTTAATATTTTGAAATGAGACATTTCCCTAGATTTGTGAAATGAAGCTAAAATTAAGTCCAAAAGATCATTTTTGCAAAAAAAGAAAATTAAAAAAAAACAAAATAAAATCAATGTATTGTGATGCTTCCTTAGGTCATACTTGCTTTTTATTTCTCACCCTAAATATGCTAAAACTTTCCAAAAACATAAAAGCTTGACATTTGACATTAAAGGACAGTTTAAAAGCAAACCCTGAAGAGTTACTGTACCAGACCCCACAGAAATATCAGGGCTGTTTAAGCAGCTTTTTTTGTTTTAAATTAAGTCAGGGGGTATTTTATAAAATTCCCGAAAATGTCTGGGTTTTTCTCAGCTTGTTCAACAGATCATTGATAATTATAATAAAACAAAGCTGCACTAGTCCAATGATATCATTCTGATGCATCAACCTGTCATTCACTACAGCTGGTAATTCATAATGTGTCCAATGAGGTTGAACTTTTCTTTGAATTAACTCTCCCTATGCCCCCCCTTAGATCCGCCCCTGGCACTCTCACCCTGCAGCCTCTCACAGTATCTGACATGAGACCAGAGCCGAACGATACGGACAAAATGTCATATGTCAATATTAATGCCAGATATCTAGATATTGATATAACACAATATAACTCTGGGATTAGAGAAAACTCTGCATTTTTCAGAAAATTAAAGCATCATAATATAATAGGATGTGTAAAGTGGGGTTCATTGATTAGAGCTCACTGTCAGCCATCAACATTAACAGAAAGTCACCAATAATCATGGGACTGTCGGAGCTTTACATGCAGGGGGAGCTGGGAAAATCTACATTATTGATATCTTTGGTATTGGGTTAATAATAATATCTTTCAGCCTTACATGAGACAATAAAGGCTGGTACACTGACCATACACGGAAAAAGAGGTATGTCAGGTTGAGAGGAAAATTCTAGAAATAAAAGAAACATATGCAAGAAGATGATTCTTTGTCTGACTGTTGTATTTTAACTGTGTGTCAGAGTAAGAGCTCAGCACCACAGTCTGAGTGTCACAGTCTGTGAACAGCATCTCTGTGTCTCCATCCCCGTGTCAGTCACAGGTGGAGGATGCTGGGACGTGTGTGTGTGAGTGTGTGTGTGGGCTGTGTGTTACCTTCATCCTCTCCCTGCACTGGGACGGGGTCCTCTCGTAGCCCAGCTCGGACAGGGCTCTGGACACCCGCTCGTACATGGCCGGTCCGGGGGCCTTCCCGGAGAACACGGTTCCCGCCACCTCCAGCTGCTGCATCCGCGCCTCCGTCAGCCGCTCGTTGCCCCACACCGCTATGAGCGCGTTGGTCTCGGACGGGGTCCACGACATCCCCCGGCACGCCGTGAAGCTGTTGGAGGAGGAAGAGGCCGCCGTCCGGCCCGCGGAGCCCGAGCCCACGTTGAGAGGGGAGAAGCGGTTTGGGGTGGAGGGGTTGGAGTGGTACTGGTTACTATCACTCAAATCCTCCGACTCGGGGGATGGCACCTCGGTTTTGGGGATCTTTAACGGCGTCGTTATCTCTGGAGAATGCTCCGTGGTGCCGGACGCCGCCATGTTGGCTCTGTTGCTAAGGGGAGGGGGGATGGAGGGTGACGTCACTGACGTGCGGGGCTTTATGCTTTTGAGTTTTAACTGGAGGCAAAGAGAGAAACGGCGGAGCAGACGGTGATGCTCAGGTGGAGGCTGGACCACCGTCAGGAAAGAAAGATAAATACACAAATAAATGAATAAGTCTAATAAAGACAGGAAGAAGGAAAAAAGAATGGAAGAAAAAAAAATGAAGCTATAGAAAAAGGGAGATGACAAGGGAAGCCCATTTCTGTCAGTTAGGAAATAACAATGAGATTTTTGAGAATTGAGGCTGAGGATTTTTATTTATTTATTTATTTTTTGTACATTTTAAGTCGAAATTTGGCAAAAAAAAAAAAAAAGAAAAAAAGTCATTTAATAATAAAAAAGTGAAAAGAGTCGATTTTCCATCTGCAAATTCTGACTGTACCAACATTTGGACACTTTTGTTTAAATCTGAAAATCTTGATTTTCCCCCCAACCCCCAATTTTGTATTCATCGTATTACATTTTTGATTATTACTCTTAAAATTTCAACTTTTCCCTCAGAATTTTAACTTAATTAGATCAAGGTTTTGCTGTTTATCCCCATAATTTTGACTTCATATTATAAGAATTTTGACTTTTTATCTCAACATTTCTACATTTATTTCAAAATTTTGACTTTTGAACCCCCCCCCCCCACACACACACACACACACACACACACACACAATCAATGTGACTTCACTATTTAAAAATTGGACTTTTATCTCAAAATGATGATTTTTTTATCTCAAAACTCTAACTTAAGTATCTCAAAGTTTTACCTTTTCCGTACAGTTTTGACTATTTTATCTAAAATCTTTGACTTATTTCAAAATTTTAGCTTTTTTCCTCTCAAATATTAAACTTTATTTCTTAAAATTTGACTTATTATCTTAAAATGTACCCTTTTTCCCGTGATTTAGACTTTTTTTTTTTATTTGACTTTTTTGTTGCAAATTTTGACTTTATTATCTCCTTATTTGACTGTATAATCTCAACGTTTTGACTGAATATGAGTAATAAAAAAAAAAAACTGGACAAAGCTAGGCTTTTTAATTTCATTTTTATTTTTAAACTTGCAGAAATGGCCTTCCACAGATGAACCAGCCTGAGAGATGTTCGGTCTCTGATGTGAGACAGGGACAGGGGTGTATTCTACCCCAGACTCACCAACAAGACCCTGACCTCAATGCTGAGGATTTCCAGGCCTCTGTTCAGTGGACAGGGTGATCAAGAAGGAAGTATGTCTTTTTGGATGTGTAAAATGCATGAGAAACATAAACTTATTACTTCAACACTTTAATCAAGTTTAATCTGGAGAAATAAAAGTGAACTGGATATTAAAGTTTAAAAGTCTGATCACACAGATTCAAATCTGAATGTCTCTTTTTCCGTTCACAGTCACCAGTAGAAACTGAGTGAGACCCGGTATTGATCCAGAGAGTATAATTGCTCATCTGACGGCCGATTGATGGACTGTGTCATTGTTTACTTCATTTTCTCCATGACCATGTTGGACTGACCTCCCTGGGGGCCTTTAGGTCCCTTCAGCCTGCTCTGCCATCTGCTCACTGTCTGTACATCTCTGTATGCCTCTGTACGTCTCTACGCCTCTGTATGCGTGTGTGGTCAGAGGTCCTGACCTGGCCAGAGGACAGTACCATCCCTCCTGGATGAGGTCTAACACTCCGTGTGTCTGCTAAAGGTCAGAGGCAGGAAACAGTGGACAGAATAACCTTTTCTGCCAGACCTGCAGCTGCCAGGAAGCCGACAATTGCTGTCAGAAACACATCACTGAAAGCAGTTTGAACATTTACACCTGATCATACAAGACAACACCAAGTCTCTGGAGATAACAGCTGAGGTGTTGTAGAAGACGCCTTCATGCTCCTCTGTGTCCGGTGTCTTGTCGTGTCTTTTCTTGGGCTGAAACCTGAGTCTGGCCTCAAAGGACCAGGCCCTGTTTCCTCTAACTACTAGACTTTGAACTTCTCCAGTCTATGCTTGATCTTTCAAAGACTGCACTAAGTGTTGAGTCTTAAATGAAAAGGAGTCAGGAATACAACAGGGGAATTCAACAAGCTGGGTCCCAACAAAGCAAAATGAGCCACAGGTCTACAGAGTTGGACAGAAGAATATTTTAAGCACTTTTTAAATCTTTCTGACAGTCCCTTTTCCTATTCTATTTATTGTATGAGTTGTTTTGTCTACTGCGAAATTCTGCTTCCTCTTGGCCAGGTCACTTTTGCAAAAGACATCTGAAATCTCAAGCAGCATTCACCTGATTAAATAAAGGTAAAATAAAGACAAATAGAAGACACAAAGGAACATGCAGTGTTTTTATACATGTTCAATATGAGCCACATTCCATTAACAAGACAAGGAAAATGTCTTATTTCAAGTGATTTAAAGACAAAGCTGTCTCAATTGTTTGTAACAAGTCAAAAATAAATAAATCTGCCAATGAGATAAAAAAAAAAATTTAACCTGTGAAGTTTTTTGAAATTAGAAAGATCTTTTACTACAAGACACTTCTTTCTTACTCCATTAGTAATTTTTTCTTACTTGTTTCAAGAAATCCAGAACTCATTTTTGTCTTCAAACAACTTGAAATAAGACAAACATCAAGAGTAATGCATTTCTTTTGACTAAAGATAAGACATAATGACTTTTTTTATTTCAGTTTTTGCAGTGCAACTTCTTCACTATATTCTAATTCTAGGTTATCATTAACTGTAAGCCATAATTATCACAATTAAAATAAATACATGCTCAAATATTTCACTCTGATGTGCTGCATCTTTATGTTTTTCCTTTTGGAGTGAACAGAATGATTAAGTTTCTACCATATACTTATTCATTCTTGTATGTTGGACTTTTACAGAGACATTTTCCTTTACTTTTCTTTGATATCAGAGCAGTTTCTAACTTGCATACAAAAAGAAGAAAGTGGTAACATAGTACAACTTATTTGAAAGAAAGTTAAAGTCACGTCATGACCTTTCAAAATAAAGCTCCTGTCATCCAGACGGTGGTGCTCTGAGTGCTGCCTTCAGCTGAGAGCATGTCAGGAAGTCTTCCTCTCTGGATTTACTGCCGGCTCAGAAAGAATCAGAAAGAATCAGAGAGGTCAGCTCTACTGTGGCCTCATTTGTGCTTCCACATCCCTGAAAGCACATGGCGACAAAATAGTGAGGATCCGTGTTAATCTGCGCTCCATCAGTAGACGGCCCTGATATTCTGGGGACATGTACTAACATAACTTAAAGTTAATGAGCTGGGACTTTATTTGCACACGTTCAGGACACTTAGTTCACCTCTCAGCACCGCTGGCTCCGTGAAAACCTCATGAATGTGAAGTTTAAGAAGAGAATTTTGATACGTGAGAGAGTGGTCGTGATCATAATCCTGGTTAAAGTATCAGAGGGATGATCTGAAGATGTTGTTGATTGTTAAGGGACTAGATATGTATGTAAGGATGGATGACAGCAGTGTCAGCATCTCATCTGAAAAAGTCTGGTTTTCTTTTACCAATTTCAATTCAATTTTTATGCGATCAGCATTTAAAGACCACCCACAACAAATACATATAATAAAACAAATCACATAATAGATGAAGCTAATTGAAAGGGTTAATTCCATGGTCGGAGTAACACCATAAGTCTTCTAAAATGGAAAAAAAGACACATTTTCAAAACATATTACAGAAGTAAAAACAAACCAATAAAAATCCTTAACAATAGTACAAGTAAGCACAATCTAAGTTTCAACATTTTGCTCTTGTTTTTCTTCATACTTGATTTACATATATTCTTATTACTTTAGTTTATACATGTTTTTAAATGAGGAAAGTGAATTACACATTTTTAATTCATTGTCACAACTATTCATTATAAGTTTAGTTGTCACTACCAACTATATAAGTTTACACCTTTAACAGAAACACACCTCTGCTTGATATTAGTTTTTGTTTTCTTTTTTCTTTTTCTTTTTAACACCTTGTCCCCTCAAATCATACTGACTCTCTCTGGTTTCAAACAGCCTCTGAGGACTGCAGCACAGTAAATTATTGTGTGCTTTTAAATTCAACTAAATCATAGAATTTAAGGGTATTTAAATTGATAGACGAAGTGTTTGTTGGTTCCAGGAAGTGTGAGCGATTTATAATTCTGACAGCTCGTTTTTGTGATTTAAAATAGGATGAGTGTTGGTATTATATGTGCTACCCCCATATCTCCAAACAATAGGTTATATATGGAAGTAACAGGGAGAAATACAGCGTGTACAATGATTTCTTGTTGAGAACATCCTTTGTCTTATAAAGTATAGCAATGGTTTTTGATATTTTGGTTCTCACATCTGTGATTTTCTGTCACAGGGAAGTTGCCAGGTTGCAGATAAAAATAAAAACAAATAAAAAATCTTCCAAACATCATCAAAAGGAGAGGAAAAATTATCCTTTGAGTCACTGGAGGATGAGTGATTAATCAGCGGGGTCACATCTGCAGACCATCCTCAGTTTTAATGACGGAGCAGGAGATGCCCTCAAGTGTTTCCACTTCTCTGAGTCCATCAGTCCTCCAGACTCATGACTTTACATGAGTGAAAAACATCCTGATTACGAAGCCGAATCCAGGATCTGATTATGTTTTCAGTCTGAACATACACAGTAAAGTCAAATGAGCTGATTTAACTTAAAAAAACATGGTGAGCATGACTTTATGACCTTAGTAAAGAAAAGATTTTTGTGTGTCTTAACAAAAAAGTAAATTGCTGGCAGCTTCCACTGCCAAACAAAAATCACAAAATTACAGAATCAAGAAAAACTAATGGTAAATTAAATTAACCATGAATATATTACAGTTACAGCAATTTTCATTAAAAGTTGTGTAGGAAAACACAGTTACTTTCCTGACATCTTAAATAGCCAGTCTGTGCTGTGGAGCTTGGACAGACAACCAGTCTACATCACCTAGCATAGACCAGCCGGTCTATGCCATGGAACACAGGCAGCCAGCGTAGGCCGTATAGTGTAGACAGTTGCTTTAAATCGTAGAGCATAGAAAGCCTTTGTCACTCAAGATATGTCAACAGCACAGTCTCGTGTCCACTGTGTTCTCTCTTCACTCGCAGTAACAATAACTATCGGTTTACGAATCATTCCATCATTTCAAGGCATTCTGATTACAGCTATAAAGCTGTTAACCTTGCAGAGTAGATGGAGCTGCCTGATTCATATCTGAAATCCTGCAGCTCCATCTTGCTATGATCCAACCACAACCGATTTCACCCGGCCGAGATATTGTAGGACCAATCAGAGAAGAGAGGCGGGAGCTGCAGACGTGATGTCAGCAGGAAGCGTCTAAATGTTTGAAAACAATGGCGGACTGTGAAGCAGTCTTCGTGGACGCAGCGATATCTGCAGTTTTATCAGAAATAGACTCAAAATCTTCTCTAAATGAAGAATAGAGAACGTCACTCAAAGCCTTTTTGGTAGTAAACAATGTTTTTGCTCTTCATTGGTCGGGAGAAGAGCAAAATTGGACTAGTGAAATATCTCCGTAGAGGATATATGAACTTTCTATGTGGTGTCCGGTTACAAATCTGCAACGTCCCTGTGGCTTGATGTGGATTGGTCAGTGATGAGCACGTTGTCCAATCACCAGCTGCTACATTTTTTAAAGTCCTGCCTCTGAAAACACTCTCTAGCGCCCCTTACCCAGATGGACTAGTGAAATATCTCTGTGACGGACATATGAAACTGTCCGTCTGGCTTGCCAGGTTATAAAGCTGTAGCTTTGCTAAACAATTGGGTAACAGTACTAATTTAAGAACAAAGTTTCACAGCAGTGAGCCTCTTGCAAATACATGTCCATGCAACCCTCTGGATACTGTTCAGAGTCCCCTTAGACTAATCTACTGCCGCATACTGCATGACTTATTAGTTAGCAAATGTTATGCTGATGCTAGGTAAAATCAAGTAACGGGTATGAGTGAGAAATTCAAATGGGAAACTCAATGTGTATATCTGTCTATCAGTGCAGTTCATAGTGCATGCTGTAAAGAAAAAAGAAAGGAAAAAAAAATTACCTTTAAATTAAACAAATATAATGTAATGTAATATAGTTAATTTCATGTAATTCTAAAGGTCAATATTTTAATTAACAGTTATTATATCGCCTTATTGAAAATGGAAATAAACCTGTAAAAAAACAAAACACAAAATTGTGTTTAGATAAGATTTAGTCATGCACAAATATAGTAAGTTCTCATTTAAAAAAAAAAAAAAAAAAACAGAATTAGTGTAATCTAACCTTATGGTCAATTAACTGTAATTTAAAATATTAAACCTAGCATTACTGAAAATACTTGTAAATTGACTAGTTTTTTTTTGTTGGTTGGTTTACTTTTCACGCTCAGGGCTGGACATTTCCGTATCTTCTTCTACCTGTTCAATCTACTTTCCCTTGTAATTCTGCCACCTACTGGACTTTAGAGTGAAATGGGACACTGGTAGCTCTAGCCTTTGTAGTTACACACTTAATTCAAGTAGGCTTCACTCAAACAAGAGTTAAATGACTTTCTTCATTACTTAAGTAACTGTTACTTCAGAGCTGTTATTCAGAATAGATTCATCAAACAGCTTTTGACATGTCTGTTTTTGAAAACTTGATTGAGTAGCTATAATTAACCATAAATCGTTGTATCAATGCTTCCCTCTTCTCAGGATTTAGATTGAACAGGAGCACGGTGAAGGTAAGACCTGGTCCTGTATCACCATCATCTCAGACTCCTGACTCAAAGTCCTCTGATAGTGTTTTATGGTACAGTTAATGAAATACAGCAGCTTATCCTAATGCAGTCTCTGAGGTCCTGTGTAATGAAGTCTCAGCTGCAGCTGTCCAACATGACCTTAATAGTGCTCTACAGGAATGTAATATTCATGTGTCAGGGATTAGGAAACTCAGGTCCTCATTAGATTTAATTTTCAGGTGTTCTCTCCATCACCTTTCTGCATTTCAACGCGTCTCTGGGATTAAATTATGAAGAGTTATCAGCTCCGTGCTGGCTGAAATTGTCTGGATTTAAGCTTTTAAACAGTTATGTCAGGCTCAGTTATTCACTAATGGCTCTGAATTGCGGCAGAATCTGGATGTTACAGTCATTGGCAGACTGTCCTGGTGTGAAGCCCAGCACGCTCTCAT
The DNA here is from genome assembly GCA_008086565.1 of Thalassoma bifasciatum. NCBI lineage: Eukaryota > Metazoa > Chordata > Actinopteri > Labriformes > Labridae > Thalassoma > Thalassoma bifasciatum. The sequence goes on from RPOG01002663.1 coordinate 78,513, forward strand.
AACATAACATTTAAAATTCATCTAAACACCACATCCTGCTGAGGGATAAAGTTGGATAAGTACGATTAAAAATGTATCACCTGGAGGTCTTACTGACTCTTACCTGTTTATTGTGAGGTCTGTTAGAGAGAGTTCCTTTTCATATCTTTGATTAGTTTCACTGTCATGAACCCATTCCCCTCAGGCCCCAACGTCTGCAGACCTCCACTATGAAGCTAGTCCACAGCCAGGCCTAGAACAAAAAAGATCAGAAAGAAAGGAATGGAGTTCTTCTTTTTCATTCCACATATTTCAAAATAAAATTGAGTATTATTAAATACATTACTCAGCCTACTTGTCATGAAACTAACTGAAAGCTCACTTCTAAAACATGCCCTCAGTTTAGCTGCGGTCTCTTTAAGATTCCCACTCCACAAACCTCCCTCTCCTCTGATTGGCCAGCCCTTCTGGAGGCCTGTTGGGTGTGAAACTATGAGCAGACCTTGGTGTTTAAGGCCCACTCCTTCAACTTGTCATGAACCAGTTAGGAGATACTTACATGATAACCTCATCGTTTCAGCATATCTCATGTTGCCTTAATGCTTTTTTTTTTTTTAATAGTTCGTTTCACTGACAGATTCAGGGATTTCTACAAGATGTGAAAACTTAGAGATTTAGATATGTGCTCGTGTTCGGTCTCAAAAGTCAGTTAAAACCCAATCCATGCTCCAGCACTATCTTGTTCTATGTTTTATGGAGAGCAAATGAAGAAAAATCTACCACAGTGTGTGTGAGCCAGTTGCTCAGAGATGTAGAGTGGAGCTCATGGGATCCTGGAGGAAAGGTGCTGCTCTCTCACATTCAAAAGGAACCAGCTGAGGTGGTTTGTGGGTCTCATTAGGATGCCTCCTGGGTGCTCTACTTTATAGGGTTTCAGGGCAGACCCAGTGGGTGGAGGATTACATATCCCATCAGGCTGGGGAAGAGCTCCTGGCCTCCTGGAGGGAACTGAAAACTCCTCAGAGAATCAAACATGTTCACATCTCAGGCTGTCAGACACCATGACTTGTTACATAGCCGAGGAGTTTTATTAAAAAGCACAAAGCAGCCATTTTTGGGGTATGTGTTTTCGTGTTTAGCTCTGTGCAGAACAAAGTGTTATACTACAAAGGGAATAAAGTGAAGGTTCTGGAGTGGCCATCTCAGTCTCCTGATCTCAATAGTATTGAGTCACTCTGGGGAGATCACAAACCTGCAGTTCATGCAAGACAGCCCAAGAATTTACAGGAACTGGAGGCTTTTTGCAGAGAAGAATGGTCAGTTTTACCATCTGAGAAAATAAAGACCCTCATCCACAACGACTACAAAAGACTTCAAGCTGTTATGGATGTTAAAGAGGGCAATACAAGGTGTTAAGAACTGTGAAACTGAAAGAAATACACAATACAAAAAATGGTCATAATGTTACGAAGAGCTTGAAAAGGTAGTAACTTACTTATTTATATAAACAAATAACAGCTGTAGAAAATACAAAAAATTGTTATGAGCAAAGGTCCCCGAATCACTCTTATCACAGGACCAAACATCAAAATATACCTCAGTTCTGAAAAGAAGTAAATTAAACTCACAAACAGTGAGTTTTCCTTCATCTCTCTCTTTCTCTGCCCCCACCCCCTACCCCCCTTCTGTGCTTAAATGTCTCATAAACCTTTAAAACCTTGACTTCCTCACTGATCGACCACAGTCAGTGAGGGTCGGACAGATCACACCACTGCGTCCCCAGATACGCAACCGATCACACTGTGAAATTTGCAGATTACACAACTGGCAGAGAGGGAGGAAGTGAAGCTGGTGGGTGAGTGTGGAGATATCAGCCTGACCCTGACTGTAAACAAAACAGACCCTAACCCAGCCACACCACACGTCTCATCAACAACAGGCAGTGGAGCAGGTCTGCAGCATGAAGGTGCTCTTCACAAACAACCTCAGCTGGACTGTGAACACTGCAGCACTGGTCAAGAGGGAACGTTTGTCCTGCTGGACTCTGGAAGGAGGTTCAGCAACATTCAGCGCAGGATAACCAGGTTCTGCAGCATCTTTGTCCCCAAGGCCAGCAGCCTGTTACAACACGTAAACACACCAGACAATAATCACTGAAACAGGACATTGCAGCTCCAAAGCTGTACACTTCACTTATCTGATTTTTAGTAACCTTACATTGCTCTTGGTCTTATCTTTATTCTGATCACTATAACTAAACTACTGCTGCATTTTTATTCATCCATGTATCATTGTACATTTCACTGATGTTGCAGAGGTGGCTGCAGCCGTATGAAGAAGAGTTTATGTCAGTTTGGGAGTGTCCCAGACATTTTCAGCTCTGAGAAAGACTTCATCGGAGAAAGTGTGTTTTAAAGACAGAGAGCAAGAGACTTTTGGCCACATTCATAGACATCTGTGTGTGTGTGATATGAAGGGTGTGGAGCTGGTCTGTGTGTGTGATACATGAGAGACGAGGAGCCGGGCAATGTGTGTAAGATATTCTTAAATTTTTACTAAATTCTTTCAACATTACAACTTTTATATTGCAACATTACAACTTAATTCTAGTAACATTCCAACTTCAATATTGTAACATGACCACTTAAAACATGTAAGTTACATTAAATTGTAGTGTTACATGATCTAACACTACAATTTAATGCTTGTATCATGACTTCTAAACCAAATCAAGTAACATTACTGCTTAAATACTTTAACATTATAACTTAAATGCTGTAACATTTTGACTTAACTGATGTAACATCATGACTGATATTGTAACATAAATTATCGTTTATCACAACATTATAACTTAATTCATTTAACATTGTGACTTTAATATTGTTTCATTAAGACTTCTTTATTGTGACATTACAACTTAATTCATGTAAAGGCTAATTTCATGTAACATAATGACATTAATATTGTAACATTTCACCTCTAATGTAAAATTTGACTTCAGTGTTGTAACATTATGATTTAATTCATGTAACAGTGGCTTGATATTTATCTGTTATAATTTCAATATTGTATCATTATGACAATAAATTTGTAATATTTGACTTAAGATTGTAACAATATGACTTGAATATTGCAACATGACAATAATATTGAAACATTATGACTAAATTTGTGTTACAGAACTGATGACTTTAAAATTAACTTCATGACTTTAATCTTGTAACATAATGACTTTAATGAGGAAACATTAACTTAGATATTTTAACATAAAGACTTTGATATTGCCACAATGAAAGTTAAATATCAATGCATTGTGACTTAATTCATGTAACATTATGACCATAATTTTATCAAATTATACCATTAGTATTGTACCATAAAGACAACAATATTGTGACATTATGACTTCAGTATAGCTACAATATGACTTTTTCAATGTGACATAACAGTTTAGGCTTGTAACATACTAATTTAATATTTCAATGTTATGATATTAATATTATAACATAATAATCTTAAAGATTTAACATGATGACTTCGGTCATATATTGCAGTAGTATTGGAACACTATGACTTAAATGTTGTAACAAAATGACTTAATAATTTAGCATTTTGAGTTTGATGCTAAAATATTATGAATCTAAATTTGTACATTATCAGTTTCATATTGTTACTGTAATAACTTTTATGTTGTTACAACATGACTTGAGTATTGGTACATAGGACTTTAGTATTATTACCTGAAGACTTTAATACTGTAACATCATGACTTAATTCATGTCAATTTATGACTTGCATATTATTACAGTATGTCTCAATTTTTTAATCAATATATTTTTAATTTTTTAACAATATGGCTGTATTCATGTGACAGAAAAGTTTATTTTTTTTACATTATGACTTAATTCATGCAACATCATGACTTAATATCGCTACATTTTGACTTTTGTACTGTAACATTATGAAGTTATTTATGTAACATTTTGAGTGTTATATTATAACATTATGACCTCAGTTGTGTTACAATATGACTTAATTTATGTAACATTATGACTTTATTCATTTTATATTATGACTTTAATCTTGTCACATTAAATTTTAATTCTCATAATCTAACGACTTTCATTTTATTACATTTTAACTCATTCAATCTCATAACAGCTGGCTCAGATTCTCTGACCGAACACCCTCTGTGTTTATTTTTCATACACCTGTCTGCCTCACCTTTGCTTCACCTGCAGGTGTCAGTTCTGACTCTCAGTCCTCCTGTTTCATAACACACCACCTCCTTAGTGCTCAGTTCTCTGATCTCTATAAACTTTGAGCTTCAAATATGAAGCTTGTACCTGTGGAGTAGGCGGGGTCTACTCCAGGACTTCATGTAAGCAGCAGGCGCTCCAGCACCTTTAACAGGTAATGAATTAAAGACACTCAGGGGCTCACTCTGACTGGATGACTGAAGGAGTTGTGAGGATGGAGGATGAAGCTGCAGGACATTCACTCTTTGTGTCATGTGATCTGTGTGTCTCCTCAGAGAGCTGACCGTGCCTCAGACCTGAACCTCAGACTTTAGTGTCAGCATCAGAACAACAACATGGGCACGGCCATTTCCATGCAAGGGACAGAGAGAAGAAGATGGAGCAGAGTGCTGCCTCCTGATCTGTCTGATTCCATGAACAAACTTGGCGAGCAGAGTGATTCATTCATCGGGACGTTTCAGGAAAACGAGTCCAGGATGAAAGAGATGGTACCAGAGTTGAAGAAAACAGCTGATGAGGTTACAAAGATGCGTAGGAAAACAGTAAGAAGTATAAGAACAGTAGGAGTCATAGCCTTTGCATTTGGAGTTGCTGCAGTTCTGTACAGTGGAGAGTTAGGGTTCAAAGCTGCAGCAGCAGCAGCAGCAGGAGGAGCAGCAGCAGCAGCAGCAACAGCAGAGAGAGGAGCAGGAGCAGGAGCAAGGAGAGCAGCAGTAATTGTAAGAGCAATGGTAGTGTCAGCATTGGGACCAGGGGGAGCAGCAGAAGGAGCAGTAGCAGCAGCAGAAGGAGGTTATCCTGGTCGTCGTGATCCTCGTCATTATCCTCGTCGTAACCCTCGTCGTGATCCTCGTCGTAAACCTCGTAATCCTCGTCATCATCAGCTCCGTCGTCATCGTCGTAACGATTCTCGTCGTCAACCTAGTTATTCTTATAGTTTTCGTCTTAAACGTCGCTGAAATCGTCGTAATCCTCGTCCTCGTCCTCGTCGATATGGAGCAGGAGCAGGTGCAGCAGTGGCAGCAGTATTAGCAGAAGCAGGAGCAGCAGTTGCAGCAGCAGTAGGAGTAGCGTACGGAGCAGCAGTAGGAGCAGGAGTAGCAGCAGCATTTGGAACAACGTTACCAGTAGAATCAGGAGTAGTAGCTGTAGGACTAGCAGTGGTAGGAGCAGCAGCAGGAGCAGAAGCAGCAGCTCTGGGTAATGCAAACGTGAGAAAACCTCCAATAAAGCAAAGCTGTGCTGAACAGGTGGAAATGCTGGGGAAAGATTTCATAAGGATCGTTGAACCAATGAAGAAGAGTCTGGAAGAAATCAAGACAACATGTGAGACACTGGAGGAAAAAGCAGCTGAACTTCAGGCTGAAAACACTCAGAGTAAAGTTCAGGAGTTAAACAAGTTATTTCAGCAAGTGAGTGGACTGAAAAAGAAGAGTGTAAAAGCTGAGAATGAAGCTGCAGCTCTGATTAAGAAGGTGGGTGTCACGCTGGAGCTCCTGACTGTTCGCAGAGTTGATCAAAAGTTCATAAATTCTATCATGCAGTTAGCAAATCAGTGTGAGAAAGTCACTGACAGTTTGTATGAGATGAGTGAGGACCTGAAAGAGTTCAGAGATGATGGACCTGATGTTGAGATCACTGTGACAGAGGAATGACTCTGATGCTGGAGTCTGCTGAAACCATTTTTAGTTCACACTTGTTACAAACCATCACATTCACTTCATTTACATTAACACAGCACCTCTGATGGAAAGAGACTTTACAGAATTATGTACCTGTTTAATATTTTTCTGTTTTACTTTGGAAATTTTGATAAAATACTAATTGTGATGTTGTAGAATTTTTTAATCTTGATTTTTGCTTATAGTATACTGTGTTTTAAGTGACTTAATCTTCAGTTAAATAATGTTTGAAGTGTCTCCAGTCGATAATAGTGTAACTTATAAATAGTCATTTTTAATGAAATAGACACAATAATGAACAAACACCAGGGGTCATGTCTTTATGAAACAAGCAAAGAGAACAGATATTCATAAATATTCAGCGAGCACATCAAAATGTGCTTCCATTTCTTCTGAACATGATTAAATCAGACCCAGAAACCCACTAAACAGCTTTGAGGTATGTAGTATTTGAGCACTGACAGTTGATTTCAAAACATAGAAAAATGATTAAGTTATAATTATTATTAAAAATCAAATAAATTTAAAACTTTAATGAAATGACTCATCAGTTACACATCAGTCTCACATTAATAACGTATCAGTTAGACATTTATTACGCAGTAATTACATATAAGTTACACATTCATTACACAGTGGCTACACATAACTACACATCAATGACACATTGAAAAAAACGTGTTTTCATGGTAGCATGTTAACATTTTGACTTTTTTCTTCTCTTTTTTTTTTTTTTTTTTTTTTTT